>BMAU01020340.1:0-66213 GCA_019973935.1 Trichonephila clavipes | reverse complement strand
ATTAAATAAACAAAATAAACATTTATAAATTCCAAGCTTTGCAAAAAAATATTAAAAACCAAATTTTTAAATTAAGAAGTTTAAACTAACTTTTTAAATTTAATTAAATTATGGCTATCAGCAAGCATTATCCCAACCATCATAACAGGTTATTCACAATTCATGGTATTGTCTTCCGTTACGTTAGTTATTGAGGAAACACACTTTAATTGGGAATATAATTAACAAACCTCAGTAGAGCTCATGCAATGAATTTTCTAAATCTGCATTATGTCTACACAGAACAAACTTGCCCATGTCTCTAATTTACCTTTGGTCAGTCCGACTTCCGACACAACCCTACTCAACCATTTTAACACAAAGTCTATTTTCTTTACACGGTTTTTCCTAATTTGTATCAGAATGTCTGTGTCGACCATTCGCGATACATCAATCTGCTCTAACAACCTCAAAATCAGAATCGTTAAATTACATCCATCATAAGCATAAAGAAACTTAAACCTCGATTTTTTAATAATGTACATGCCAACTGTCATAACGCATATGGTGTGCTTCGGATAATTCATCATTAGAGCACGACGAAAATACCACTTCCACAAATCCAGTACAGTCACCCACGATGCCGCGTTGATCTTTTCTACCAAACTTTTCCTTTTTTAAAAAAAATAAATCTCGGCTCGCGTCACCTGGTTCAAATTCCTATACTTTATACATTTGATACGCGGGTACGGGTATCGGTTCACTCTCCTTAACCAAACAACGGGCAGAGTACGGTTTGACTGCCCCATCTCGCTTACACCTAAATCTAAAAGATACTCTGTATCCTCTCGTAGTGAATTAATTAACATCTGGGATGAACAACAAGTTTTGATTCTAAATGGCTTTCCCGTAACCAAATTAATATCCTTCTGCCTTAAAACAATCGTCCCAGGATCTGGTAGAAACCTTTCTTTCTTTTTAGCGTTAATCATTCTTAAGTGCTACTCCGATCAGGCGGTAATTTAAAATACACTTGACTTTTCCTTAAATTACCCTGAAAACCAAAATCCATAAATAGCTTTACCGAATGGAGAATCTCGGAATCTATTCCTTCTGAGCTCTTCTCCATAACCAAATTTGCCAATTCCGGCTTTCTACGGTACAATTTTATTAAATTAAGACGATAAATTGTACTGCGATCTCTTTTTCGGGTAAATCTATCTCGAAATTAAATTCCGAACCAACGTTAGACCTATTGTCCGTCTCTAACTTATCCTTATAAATCTCCCTGGGTTCTGAGAGAGACATTCGCATTGCTAACCCGTCTTCCAAGCCTTTCCGCACATCTGCTTTACACATGTTTTCATTCCCCTCTTTTAACTGCCCTGCTATCTTAGCTATTGTATGATTTCGAAAACTTTCCCGATTCATTGTTAACTGCTTTTCACAACCCATTAACGTCATAATGGTATATTTCTCCTCACAAATATTCTCACGAATCAATCCTTCAGGGTTCGCCACTCCCTATCTCCTTTCAATTCAAAAGAGCCACACCAATGTTATCCGGATTTATTACCCGCTGTGCACCCTTCGCCACAGCTTTGACCCTTCCTTCACTTTCACTTCACAATCACTATTTCTATACACGTTGAATTCTTTCACTTCCACAATCTTAAATAGGTTATTCTTTTCTATTCCTCTTACTTCAGACGGGGAAACGTTCGTCCATCTCACTGGGGGGACACAATTCTCATTTTCAAAATCACAAGACGTAGCGCTCTTCACGCTTTTATTAACCACCCGGTTAATTAAAGGCCTACACTTATTAACCGGTTCACTAACTTCTGCGGTACGTTTTCCTGACAAAATACAAACATTTGCGAGATCGTTAGTCATATTCCCTGCCTTCAATTTATTTTCATTTAACTTATTACTGAGTTGAGCTCTCAGTCTTTGTAACTCAAATTCCCGAATTAATTTACGTTCTTCATATTCTCTTGTCTCCCTCTCGCTTTCCCTGGTTTCCCGTTTTTCCGCCAAGATACCCTCCAACAAACATTTAACTGACTCTTCGTCATAGTATTTACTTTGACAGATTCTCTTCTTAAATTCTATCTTGGGTAAAGTAATATCAATTTCTACCTTTAATTCCTTCGCAACCTCTAACAATACGTCTTTTCTTTCTCTTAACAGAAACGCCATGATGCACTAATGCACACAAACCCAAATCTAAATTAATCGTTACAAAAATTTCACAAAGACTCAAGGTAACCTAACAATACACTAGACCTAGACTTAACTATATTTTACCCATATGCGCACATCTAAACAACACAATAAGCTACGCATCAGTGTTCTCCAATTCAACAAGTATAACTACCGTATACTAAATTTCTCAAATCTATAACCACAATACCTTTCTCAATACTGTGCCAACAAAACAAGTATAACTACTGTATACTAAGAGAGAGAGAGAGAGAGAGAGTTTCACAAATCTATAACCACAATAATACCCTTCACAATACTGTGCCAACAAAACAAGTATAACTACTGTATACTAAATTTTACAAATCTAAAACCACAACAATACTCTACACAATACTGTGCCAACAAAACAAGTATAACTACTGTATACTAAATTTCACATCTAAAACCACAACAATACTCTACACAATACTGTGCCAACAAAACAAGTATAACTACTGTATACTAAATTTTACAAATCTAAAACCACAACAATAATATTGCACATTTATACACTTCATACAAAACTTAAAATCCTTCTAGTCTCTTATTGTTTACCAACTTTACCTAGTCTTTATATTCCTTATTTAAAACATTTTACATACAAAACCAATACTCAGTTGCTGCCCCGAAAATAATCTCAATGAAAAGACTCACCTTCAAATTTATAGAAGACACACAGTAACGCTCAGGAATTCTGGCACTTGCAAAATACAGGGGGGCACTCTCTCTCTCTCTCTTCATCACTAGCAGGAACGGGAGACACTTGCATCCAGCACTTCTCACAGCTGGGGACTCCAGGAATTAGGCGACATTAAACTCGCTTCATCACAATCGCACCCGGCTGACATTTTTTTTCTCTCTTCACTTAAAACTAAGGATTCGGGCATCTATTTACTTAAATGCCGGATCAACACCGCTGCCACCAATTTCATATATATATATATATATATATATATATATATATATATATATATATATATATATATATATATATATATATATATATATATATATATATATATTGTAACGTCGTGTGTAGCTATCCATCAATAAATTTTTTTGTACAGCCTAATATAATTTAAAAAATATTGTTTATTTGATAAACAATTCTTAATAAAGTGATATAAATTCAGATTATATGCCAAGCCGGTGTAGTCAGTTCATATTCCATTCTCAACGCCACCGGCGTTCACCGTCTTTCCACTCCAATCCCGGACTCAGATCTCTTCTCCATACAAGGCGGGCTCCACTCTCTCTCTCCCCGACTCTCTTTCCTTCTCCTTTGCCGTCCCCTCTCCCTTCTCCTTCCGTCTGTTCTCTCCCGACTCTTTTCGTCCTCCTCTTCCGACCTTTTTCTCTTCTCCCCTGAAAAAGAACCATTTTAAACACCAGGGGTTTGTTCACAACACGCCCCTCGTTCCTTCTCATTGGCAGGTCACAAAAGTCTCTCTTGACCTCTCTCGTCCTATTTGCGCATAACACGCCAAAGCACACCCGAGCCGTCTGGCCCAAGGCGCCATAGTTCCTTGTCGAACATCTGGACACACTTGTCCATCACGCCACCTGTTCTTAGTATCCCCTTCACACAACACTAGAAAATACGACATGATTTTTTTAAGATAGGCTTCGCCTTTTGTCAATGGGGTGCCTAACTCTTAAGTCCATTATGGCGACCCGTCTGGCTGTCTCCACTGCCCGAGTTCAGACAATAAACAATGGCCCCATGGCCACGTGCACTGGTCATTCCACAGCGGGTTGATCGTAAAAATTCAGGGACAATCGATGGGTGTCGTACTTGTCCTGGAACAGCTGGTGAAACCGTAAAACCTATTGTGAATCGAAAGATGGGAATTCACAACCATCGACGATGTCACAAGTTGAATGGTATTGGAGTGAAGGGAGGTCATCTATATACAAATATCCATTTGTATCTAGAGTTAACACAAGAATAATTCATTTCCTTTAGGAATTTATGCGATTTCTTTAAAATATGTTACCGGAAAAGTATGAAATGCCGGCCTTCTATGGAATATCTTGGCATTGTATAGAATGCCTAGGCATTCTACAGAATGACTAAAGCTGTTTATGCAAAGTATGAAATAAGGTCATTAAAAGGTTTTTTGATACAATTCTATTCCCGCGATAATGTATGCAGAGTTAGAGAACAGAGTTCAATTATATAGAGATTTACAGCTTTATCACACATTAATTTTGAATCAATTAAAAATATTTCTTAACATGAAAATAAACAGCATAAAATATAACTATTTCTTCAACAAAAATTTAAAAAAAAAAAACCTCGAAATTGTACATATGTTGTTTTTTAAACATATTTATTAAAATAAGAAATAAACAACATGAAGTATAAGTATTTCCCAAGATTACAGTTAAATAAAATTTTTAGCATGAACCTAGTGCTGCTTTGCTCTACTTTCATATTGCAAAAAGTGTGGTGCAATTTGTGACTTTTACTTTGATATGATTCTGAGCATTCAGTTGTTAAGGTTGGTGACTACATTCGGAGCACTTTTTTTGAAATATGTAAAAGATTTCAACTAAATAAACACTTTTTTTTATTTGAAAAGGGGTAAAAAACTAGGATATCACGCACAATTTCGACAAAGTTAAAAATAATTTTGGATATATTGGGAATTTTGAGTGAAATTTCAGTAAAAAATAGTAGTAACGGTAAGGCTTGTATTGAAAATTCTAATTAATATATTCGAATAATATTTATACAGTACATAAATAATATCATTATCTGTACTTGGAGCTATATTAGAATTTTAATACTTTAGAAAGTTTTTGTAATATCTCAATTTTTATGCAAGAACTCAATTTTTTACAAGAAACTAATGTTTTTTTCTCACTAAAAGTGCACTAAAATACATAAATATATGTACAGAGATTAGATAATAGTATAGACTGCGGATAAAACTAAGTAAAACATTTTCTGAAAATTTCAATTCAATATCATAAAAAGAAAACCTGTAGTGAACTTTACCGTGAAGCAAAAAATTGAAAAACAGTTTCTCAGAAAATGCATTTAAAGATTTAAATACAGTATAAAAATGCTTCTAGTAATTGTGCATTTTTTAAACTCACCATATTTATAGGTCAAGATTTCTTTAGCTTCATGTTTAAATAATTTGGACTCTTTCTTTTTAATATTTTGCTGTTTTCAGGGGAGTTTTATAGACTATAACAATTGTCGTTTTTAGTCAAATTTTGATGAAAAATCGCACTTACACAAAATTCTAATACATGTATTCAAATAATATTTATACAGCACGTGAATAACATCTTCATATATGCTAGAAATTAAAATATTCGTAATACTTTTGAAAGTTTTTTTAATATGCCAAATTTTATGCAAAAAAACAATTTTTTAAAAAATTAATGATTTATTTTCATAAAAAAACAATAAAGTACATAAATACATGCACAGAGATTAGATTTTGATTCACAACACAGATAGAACTAAATAAAACATGTTTTGAAAAATTCAATTCAATACCTTAAACATATTTTGTGTAGGGATCTACTTCCATTTTACTAATTATGCTATAACTTTGCTTCTAAATATCGTAGAAACAAAAATAGAGTGTTTTTGGAATCTCAAATGTATGGGTTTTAAAATAGAAGCATAAAAGGAGCTTCGAAAGTTTTCACCAAAATGGTGAATTTTGGGTTGTCACATATCTTAAAGTATTCGAACACGTTGAAATGGCCAAATTCTGTCAAAACACATATTTTTTTTGTTTTTGCGGACTCGGAATATTTTTCGTATGAGAAAAGATAGTTTACTTAGATATGTAGAACTAAAAGCGGAAAAGCAGAATACATATGCAATTTTCTCTCTTCAAACAATTAAATATCTCCAGCTGAGGCATTCAATACTTTACAAAAAAAAAAAAAAAAAAAACCCTGTAAATTTACCTTTGAAGTTATCTTTCAGATTTTTTTATAATTCCTTAATTGTCCAAATTCTGGAGATGTGTGTCAAATAAGGTCTATTGCAAATTTATGAAGTTCATTAAAAAATTTACAAATTTGCTGAGTGTCACTGTTACTTGTACCATGTGCCATAATTTGCCTACCTTAGCTATAGACCATAACTCCTTCTCCAACACTACAACTTACTTCTCCATTTTCCTTCAGCACAGGAAAAAATCAAACAATTTTTTACTGAACAAGTTTAAGTAAAATTGAGTATTTTGACACTCCCGAATAAACCACTATGTGCAACTGACAAATTCTGAGCTTGATGCACGCGTTAAAAATCTCGCGCTTTGCCACACAATATTCGAAACGAATCGCAGGTGTATTTCATATTTTGCCGGATTCGCATTAGGCATTCTATAGAATTCCTAGGCAATATGTGAAATAAGAATCATTTCATACATTGCCGGCTAGTTTTAGGTATTCGATACAATGCCTAGGCATTCCATAGAATGCCGGATTTCATACTTTGCGGGAACATATACAAATGAAAATGATAAGATAATCTCAAATTTAAGAATAACTTTAAACTTTAAATCTCTACGCAGTATGAACAATTAAAAATAAAGATAATGAAAAAAATGTTTTATGCGAAGTTTTGTAAATAACAATTTTAGCTAACAAAAATATATGTAAGAGGGATTTTTCAAAAGTAAGATTTTTTCAATATTTTTTTACACGAAAACTATTGCCAAGCAAAACGGAACAAGTTCAATGCAAAGACTTTTTTGAAAAATCGTTAATTATATGCGTAACAACATAAATTATTTGAAAATATTGGGAAGTACATAAAATTTAAATAAATCAGTAATTTAATGAAAGAATTAATAACTATATATATATATATATAGCTTAATCAATATCAATTAAAAGTTAATATCAGTAATTAAAATTGATTTCATTCTAATTAAAATTAATAGCAAAAATTAAATGTTATAATTAAAAAGTAACATTATTTATAAATTATTACATATTAGACTAACACATTAATAGTTAAATACTAATTTATATATATACAAATAGCAAGTGGCAAGTGGCATGGAAATTACGGAGTTCCTGTCCCAAACTCGGGACGTACCTCCTCATCAGAATTAATAAAAATAGAGCCGAATTAAGTGAGAGTGACTTAAAAATAAAAGGAAAGAAAATAATTTAGATGGGCAGGACAAAACCTGCTGAAAAACAGTAGCGGACGAAGTCCGCTCACTGATGAAAGAAATATATACAAATAACAGGAAGTAAAAGTGAAATTCTGGATTCTTGCCTAGAAATTTCAAATTGAGAGTAAATTCGGAATAACATCTGAACTGTTGAAAATTCCAGAAAAAAAAAATATTAGAGAGAATTAATGAATCAGCACACTTTTGAAATTTGCACTCTGATTGGAAAATATACCATAAATCGGAAACCCCGCGAAAACCGATCGGAAAACAGGGGAATTCAGGTTAACCAGAATCTGGCGCAAAAAAAGTTCAAATCGTCCAAAAACAAGTGCCAAGGAAATCGCCAAAAAAAACAAAACAACTCTTTGTATTGAACTTATGCCACTTTGGGAAACGTTGGAATAGCGTTAATCAGTTTGAAAAGACGATTTTGGTAAACCTCCGTACATCCTGCAATATTGTCTTCGTTCGTGCATGTTAAGAGACGCCCTCTCAGACCTTGCAACACCAGCGACCAATCATTTGACGAGACATGACTCCTCCACCATACATGGTCTGTAGGCGTTCTTGGATGATGGATTCACTTGTGTAACGTGTTCATTTATACTAGATTTAAACCCTGCACTTCTATTGGTAATCCCGTTGTCAGCACATTCTTGTCTGCCAGCGTGATTGGTACTTGCGCTTGCGTCATTCCTCTTTTGCTGACACTCTTCCATCGTTGAACCGGTTTCTAATTAATGATTCTTTCAGCGTCCATACCATCTTCTTTTAAAAAAAAGTGACGAAATTTACTTTATGATCGTACCTCGTAAGTATATATGTTACCGTTAAAGTGTACAATTCAATTATTTCATAGAATAACTAGATATTTTATGAAATAACTAGACAAGTCAGTTAAAGTATATAATAGGTGAAAAATTTCATACTTAACATAGTTATTCTGTGAAATAACAAATGATAGAGCATTAAAGAGTACAAAATAAACAATTTAAGATTTATTTCATAAATAATTTGATCATAAATAGCTAAAATCTCTCGAAAAATGCATTTTATCCCTTTTGCGGATGATTAATTGATAAATAATAAAGAATAGTAGATATAATGTATTATTGCTTATATTGCTAACATTAGTAACATTGGTAATTATTAAACTTGTTCTTCACTTAGTATTGTTAAATTAATTATAAAATACATCGTATAGCACTAATACATTTATAAGTGTAATATATCAGTGCAAAGGTTTATATTTTATTTATAATTATGTCAGAATATGTTTTATTTGTTTACTTTTAGTAAATTAATGATTTTTTTAAAAAATAATCTTTTGTATTTGACTTTTCAATATGCTCGCGCGCCCTCGTAGACACGTTACGTCCCCCAAGGGGGCGCGCCCCACAGTTTGAGAAACGCTGGAGCGACGTATTTCATACTTTATATATCTAGCAATCGTTTTATTCTATAGGATTACTATATAGTTAAATCGAAGAATTCAATAATTTTAAATACTTAACTGACTTGTCGAGTTATTTCATGAAATACTTAGTAATTCTATGAAATAATGAATTTCTCTCTTTAACGGTAACACGTATATATCACGATCAAATTTTGAGAAAAAAAACTGTTTTAATTTTAATAAAATGTTAGACACACAATGCATCGAATTTATTTATCTAAAAATAAATAAGCCAATTTTTATATTATATTATATATATATATATATATATATATATATATATATATATACATTGCTGGACAATTGCTAAGGACGGATAACACTATCATCCATAGCAACCACAAAATGAAAGGAAGCAAAATGTGGAAAATTAGAATAAGTGCGGGATATTAGTTAGAAGAAGTATGAGTATGCATTTTTTTCCACGTCTGTTCATCACGTGATAGCGTTCATAAGAGCTTTAAAGGTTTTGACGCGTGTTGACAATTGTTGTTTCAAGTCAAAGTTTTACAGGAAAGATTTAATAGACGAACTTAAAATTTTTGCCATGTCTTCCCAACATCACATAGATGATTTTATGCATGGCCGAATTATTGGAAAGATCGAAGAAGGGGGGAAAATAACAGATGTTGCCAGGGAGTTCGACATCGCTCACAGCGTTGTTTCACGGCTGTGGAAGTCATTTAAAACTACTGGAATGTGTAGTAGACGGCACGGGGGAGGTCGTGTTAGAAGTACAACGCCTGCAGAAGACAGATATATCGTCCTATCAGCAAAAAGGAACAGGCGCACCACAGCTCAGCAGGTGGCAAATCAGTTTCTTGCTGCCTCAGGAAAGCAGATCTCCCGAAAAACTGTTGCCAGACGTTTGAGGGGAGGAGGACTATACGCACGCAGACCTGTTGTGTGTGTCCATTGACCAGACAGCACCGTACTGCCCGTTTGCAATGGTGTCGTGAGCATCACAATTGGACTGAACAGGACTGGGCATGCGTACTATTCTCAGATGAGAGTATGTTCAATCTGTCATCGGATTGTAGACGCCAACTGATCTGGCGCGAGAGTGGTACTGCTTATCGTCCAGAAAATATCCAGGAAAAGGACCGATATCCGACATGCAGTATCATGGTGTGGGACAAAATCATGATCAATGGCCGCAGGCGCCTACATGTGGTTGCGAATGGGACTATGACGGGCCAACGATACATTGATGAAGTTCTACTTCCTCATGTTCGTCTTTTCCGTCGTGCTGTCGGTGATAAATTTGTTTTTATGGACGACAACGCAACATGTCATCGAACACTCGCTGTTCAGGATTGTCTAGACAGCGAGGGTATACAACGTCTCGTATGGCCAGAGCGTTCTCCAGATCTAAACAGCATTGAAAATGTGTGGGATGCTTTGGGGAGTCAAGTTGCTGGTCGAAACTATCCTCCGACAAACAAGAACACCCTCATCCGTGCACTCACAGATGAATGGGATAAATTGCCTCAACAGCTGCTGGATAATGTTGTGCAAAGTATGGTACGACGTGTGGAATGTTGCATCACACTCCACGGTGGACATATCCCGTACTGATACCTTTCTTTAAGGTGCCTGCTGACTTTTATATGCATTGTTCCATTTCTCCGTACGCAGATCAAATGAACATTTTTTTTCTTTCAAATGTTTCACAGCTTTTGTACTTTCCAGAACAATAAATATTCTTTATTCTAATGTCTGAACAGTGTGGCAATTATATTTTATCCTACTAGGCCTCATGTCTCGCTTAATGTTAAGCTACATAGCAATTTGTGATCCGTCCTTAGCAATTGTCCAGCATTGTATACATATATCACAGTTTACATTTTTTCCACACACATCTTGAACATCTTACACATTGTTAACAACCAACCAAATTAGAGCCTAGCAAATTTACATTTTTGACAATCAACCAATTCAAATTCTACTATGTTTGATTGTCGTCTTTTTTGATATCTGTCTTTGCTAGCTGGTTTAAAAGTTAGCTCAAAAGATGTGTTTATTTATATTCGAATTTTTTAACTTGGTGAATAATTGATTTTCATTGATGTCAAGACGCTTGATTCTCTTCGTAAAAGCTCTGTGAGTAAAGAAATTTTGTTAAATTATTTTTTTGAAAAATACTTTTCTTATGTAATTGTTTTATATATAGGATTTTCCTACTTTTCTTACGTAATTGTTTTGCGATTTTTCTGCCTTAAGAGTTTGGGAGAGTTTGTTACATAATAGTAGTGAGTGGTTTTATCATACTCTCTGAGTTTTTACATACTCTGAATTTTTGTTTATTTTATTTTTTTTGGTTTTTCCTACCGAGTTGCGCCTTCAAACTAGTTTAACCCCACTTATTCGGTCCTAAGTCCGAAATTGCTTTCTGACTCGCTAGGTTCTTCTTTTTTGTAGTTTCTTTTTTATTTTTCTATAATTTTGATCTTCATGTTTAGCTTTTATATTTTTTTACGCTATTTCTTGTTATGTTCATTATCTATTATTTCTTGTTTTTGATATATAATACAAATTTCTATATATATGTGGGAGTCCGAATAAATCTTCGAATAAAAATCAGACTCTTCAGAAGGCGGGATTTTAGATTGGCGAGGTGGATTGTCTAGGGGTAAGTATTTAAGGGTGAGTGATGAATTAATTGAATCAAAGTCATTTAAACACAGATACTTCATTTAAGTAAAAAAGAATTTATTTAAAGTTAAAAGGAAATATTTACAAAAGGGGATATTTACAAAGAGAAAGACATCCAGGAATTAGGTTAATTACAAGTTGAGTTATACCTTTAGAAGACGGGGAAATAAACCTTTCTCATTCTTGGACGTTAGGACTGGTGGTGCCGCGCAGGGCGCGAAAATGCGGTAAAGACGTGACGTGTTGAACAAGCGGTTGTTAGTAGGCCTCTGCCGAAACATTATTCAAGCCGGAGCTACGAAAGCTCACTAGATGGCGCTGCTTCGGAATGCAGTAATAAATAAAATTGAGATTTATGGTCCTCTGAAAAGGATATGACTCAACCTTTTAACAAAATGTTTCAAAGAGAAAATCCTATATATATATATATATATATATATATATATATATATATATATATATATATATATAAGACAACAAGGGGTCCAAGACATTTATCTTTTCTTTAACTTTATTTTAAAACTAACAAAAATTAATTAAAAAGGTAGCTATTCTAACAGATGGGTTTTCATGAATTCTCGACGGGGACGCCTGCTCGCGAACCTCCGTCTTTTCTCTGCTCACTTTTCTCTCTCTTAAGTCTTAAAGTTTTCACAGTTTCGGTGCTCATTAGCTGCGCCTGCGCGCGAAGACCGTGCTTTGCTTTTGGCTGCATGCCACAATCGGCCAGCCTGACTGTACGCTGACCGCAGCGGTACTTCCCTTTTTTCCTTTTTCATCGAGACCAGAGGAGAATCTGAAACATACAAAAAAAACGGAACAGACAAGGACTATACAACAAATACATAGAGATTTAACATATCATAATTTTTCTGAACTAGACAGTTTCTCCATCATGTGAAGGCACCTCTTCGACATCCGGAAGGTTCCACAGGAAAACATTGTGTTTCGCAGGCATGGCATGATTCTGAGATGACGATAGTACGCTAGGATGAACGGAATCATTTATTCCGCTATCTTGGTCTTTATCAGATCCATCAGGCATAAGAACGTCTTTTTTAATAAGTTGATCTTTGGTTGAACGCATCGATATTTTCCTCTCTAGAGTTCTGGACGTCTGCTTAAAACGATCTCTCTTTTTCCTCCGTTTCCACTGCCAGGGCTCAAAGATTCGTCGGAGCATTGCAAACCGTCTATGTTTAGTCTTCATAGGTGAAGGGGTGTTGAAGTTCACGAAACTCGTTTTCATGGCACCATTGACTTTCTTACACAATACTATAGATGAACAATAATCAAAAACACTCTCTTTTATAATACCTTGTCGTAACCAATCATCAATTTGATCGTTTACCTGTAATTTCTCAGAACGAGATAAACATCTGGCTCTCTGACACACAGGAATATCATTTTCCAATTTAATATTCATTTTTAACTTAGTACTCTTAATTTTATTACATTTATAATTCTTAATTAGAGAACTCAAATCATTTCTAGTATTAAAGTTTTTAACATATGGCAAATCATAACTAGAGTTTTTATCACATTTGAAACAGAAACATTTGAAACAGAAACATTTGAATTAAAATGAACACCCAAAGAGGATCCACTTTCACTCAATAAAACATCGCTCTTTGCGTGGCCTAGTTTCTTTATTTCAGCATATACACTGGGATGCATAATAAATTCTTCGGTCAAGGTCGGTGATATTGCCGTTCGAACACTTAGACCGGGAGAGAGTTGATTAAGAGAAATATTTATGGGTTTAACTTCTACCATTCGCTGTTCGCCAAAACATGAACTTAATGTTATGATTTCTTCGGAAGTTTTGTGCACTCTAATTAGTGAGGAATTTAAAACTGGGATCTGGCAACCTGAATCGATCAAGGCTGTTACGGGCTGATTTTCCACAAAAATGTTTACATATTGAAGATTTGCAAACTCATCGCTATTTTGTTTTTCGCTCTCGACTTTCAAAGTATTCACGTTTATTCTATTATGGATGTGGCTGTTAGATTCTTTAGGCTTAAAACGCTTCTCACAATCTCTTGCGTAATGAGATGAATCACCGCATATATAGCAATTTTTATTTTCTCTTTCAAGATATTGGGGATAGTTCTCTTTAATCTTTGGTTTAAAGTTTTGTGATCTATTTTTAAAGGGGTCTTGGGTATATCCATAAGTAATAGGAGTTTCCTTACGTGGTAATTAATTTAATAAATTAATTAATTGTGATCCGTTTTTAGATGAAATATAAATATCACACTCTTCAGCTAAATCAATAGGCCTAAACCAATCTTCTGTTTTTTGAATGCCAATATGAGTTGCAGTTTCCTTATTTAAAGTTTCAAACTGTTTCTCTTCGACTTTAGCTGCAGGATTTAAACTTAATGCTTTATTTTTAGCCGTTTGAAGTTCGACTTCTTTTTCTAATTTTGCTAACTGTAGTTTAGCAAGTTCAATTTTCTGTTTTTCTAAATCCCTTTCGTTTCGCGATACCCTCTCATCTATACAGTTTTTAGTTAAAGTTTTAACGAAATCTGGATCACTTTCAAATGTACTACTGTTCTCAATTTTAGTCTTTAGTTTAGCTATGGTGTCCGTACTCTCCACAGTACCGTCTAGATCCTCAACAACTCTTATGAAATCCTCTTTAAGAGCGTTTTTATACATTTTAGAAAAAATATGGAAAGATCCTACCTTTTTTTTCTAGCTCCCTTGTTGCTCGCACGTACGATGTATCCAATAATTGAAGAAAAACGTTGATTTCACTGTGTGTGTGTGTGATTTCACCTCTTCGCAGGTAATATAGATGAACTATAGTTCTTGAACAGATAAATTGTTCGAATTGACACCTCTTCGCAGGTGTTTGTGATATTTCCAACCTCTACACAGGCGGAATTTTCGACGATAGTTCCAACCTCTACACAGGCGGAATATTTAGAGGGTTCGATGAAAAATATAACCTCTACACAGGTTGAACGAAGTTTCCAAAAAATGGCGGAGCGTCTCCTTCACGGACGCTTTTGTTCATTGTCCAGATTTTGGTTCAAAATCGAAATTTTTTCGATCCCGGCCGAGCCCCCATAATTTGTGGGAGACAACAAGGGGTCCAAGACATTTATCTTTTCTTTAACTTTATTTTAAAACTAACAAAAATTAATTAAAAAGGTAGCTATTCTAACAGATGGGTTTTCATGAATTCTCGACGGGTACGCCTGCTCGCGAACCTCCGTCTTTTCTCTGCTCGCTTTTCTCTCTCTTAAGTCTTAAAGTTTTCACAGTTTCGGTTCTCATTAGCTGTGCCTGCGCGCGAAGACCGTGCTTTGCTTTTGGCTGCATGCCACATATATATATAGTATATTACTTTGGTTTTCTTCATTTGTGACAATTGTCTTAATAAAATCAGTAAATTTATAACTCAAGAAAAACACTGGAAAATATATTAATAGTTATTAAGAATAATTATTAGTCTTAAAATTTTAACTACAAGCAGTATTTTTACATTCATTTTCTCCCAAAAAGAGCATACAAAACCAGTGACGCACACAAGGAAGGCTGGGCCCTCCCCCATAGCCCTTGATTTTGTTTCCAATTGATTATAATCCTAAGAATATATTACGTACAATTTAATTAGGTACTTGTTATTAATAATTAATTTTATGAATTAATGCTAATCATTTATTCAATAATTAATTTTTTACTGTTTTTTGTTCCCGAAAATCTACAAAATCAAAAGAATTTCTTGGGCGGCATCAGTAGCGCACAAAAAAATTTTTTCAAGGGGAGGGGGTGGGTTCCAGGGCCACGCGCGAAAGTCCACCATTTTGGTATCATGCTCCAATACCCCGCCCGAAATATTCTTTTGATTTTGTCGATTTTCCTGAACAAAAACAACACAAAATTAATTATGGAATAAATAATTAGTATGAATCAATAAAATTAATTATTAATAACAGATACATAATTAAATTTTACGTAATATATTCTTAGGATTATAACCAATCGAAGCAAAAATCTCGGGCGATGGGGAGCGTCCGGACCCCTAAGAATCCCCCTTTGTGGGCGCCACTGAGCGGCAGAATGGTGTATTTTCGACCCTGAACTCCCTGTTGAAAAATTCCTCTGCGCGCCACTGTACACAATCATTGATTTTATTCTTCAATATCATTCTATTTTTGTTTAAAATTCAAAATCAGAAGCAAAGAAAATAAGAATAATGTATTAATTTATTGTCTAAAGTAAAAAATAGAGTTTGCTGTATATTAATGACGTTTTTGCAACAAATCGTAATTTTACAATTAATTTAGGAATATTAAGTAAAGAATGAGTTTAATAGTTACCATTGACCCCATGGGCTTGTCATAAGTAAAAATATATACAAAAATTAACACTTCTCTTGATAATTTGAACGGTTTGTAATTAATCCCATTACTGTTTATAAAAGATACGTGATTGACTCCCCAACGCTACCGTTTTCCCCACAGTTGTGTGTATGTGATGCATTGAAGGGGAGAGGAGAAAAGGAATAAATAAGCAAATCCTCTGAAATAAGAAAGTCCTTTGCAAACACTCTCAAAGCATTTTTATTGCATTCCAAAGACTTCGGAATAATTTTATTAATGGCAGTGCACAGAAAAGATCGTACTTCGGAAAGATGTATGTGGGAGACAACAAGAGGTCCAAGACTTTTGTCTTTTTTTACATTTATTTTAAAATTAACAAAAATTAATTAAAAAGGTAGCTATTCTAACAGATAAGTTTCGATGATGTGTTCATGGTAACGCCTGCTCCCGCACCTCTCTCTTTCCTCCTTTCCGCTTTCTCTCTTTCTCTAATTCTTAAAAGTCCACAGGTTTCAGTTCTCATTAGCTGCGCCTGCGCGCGAAGACTGTGCTTTGCTTTCGGCTGCATGCCCCATGTATGTACACGTCCGGGAAAATTAACGCTTTGACTGAGTGAGATGTTTATATACACCGGAGGTGCTTAGTAAGTTAAAGTCGTATTTTTGCCTTAGCGTCAAAGTTCAGTATTCTTTAATTCAATGCCTTGTAATTGTATGGAAGCGGGGCGCGATGAAAATTATGGTTGAATATTTAGTCACAAATACTGAAAGTTTACAATAAGGATTCGTTCTTGTATAAAAATCAATCGCTATTTTAAAACATTTTTATATCACAAAATCAAAACAAATGAAATAAACGTTTTATTTCAACATAACCAACCTCCGTTTATACGGTATTTTATTGTGTGAACATAATTTATACATATAATTAATTTTCAAATGCTTACCATTGCATTCATTGGTTGCAATTCACAACTATATTATATACAGTGACAAATGTCAGTAAATATGCATTTATTAGGGACAAATACTTACAAGGGTAACTCCGAAAGAAGAATCAGACTTAAAAATCTACAAAACTAATACTTTGAATTACATTGTGCTCATCTCGACATCTTCCTCTTATATCTTTCATTTGTCGACTCGGTGACGTAGAGATAGCGTGCCTGCAACGTAAGGTTGCCGGTTCAATTCCGGCTGGAGTCGATAGATTTTTTGGATGCAAAATGTCGAATGCCATCTAATTATAAGACATGTAAAAGGTCCTGGCTCTGTATGGCATATAGTTTTGGTTCTGATACTTACGGCAATCTGATAAGAGCTTGAATTAAATAATTTTAAGCGTCAAAAATTGGGTAGTGGGAGCCACAACTAGATGGCACCACCTATGAAATGGCTCTCACTTTTTGGGACTTGCCCTGTTCGTTTAGTCTTGGCCGCCAAACAAAAGGAAACTTTCATCTGGATATGTTTTTTTCTCGCGCTGCTATACGATTGTCTGCTGGGAAACATATGTCAGTCTCTTAAACTATTACGTCAGTGCAGACTGTAGCCCTTGGTAATAAGCAGGATATGATAATACATACTCACATTCACAAATTCAGTCATACTTTATAAATCATTTACAAAATAAAACTAGGCACAGTTACGAAATCAAGCAATGCTCATGACAGCTAAATATCTCTTGTTTTTTTAGAAACATAATTGATTGACAGGTTTGATTTAACACTTATCTCTACAATTCTATCGATAACAATTATTTTGTTGAATTCTGCATCACCTCACATGTGACAAGTTAGGAACTAATTTGTATTTTAAATATAGTAATTTTCATCGTACCATGCAGTCATTAATAAAACCAGAGAATTTTTCAAGTTTATGACTTAATTGGATAGTCACCATTCTGTTATTGTTGTTAATGTCCCTAAAAGGCAGGGTCAGCTCGAGGTCCACGAAATTCATTGTGGCAAGGAACTTGATGTACGCCTGTCATTATCTGTAGCTTTGAGCACCATGCAGATGACAGTGCTGCGACGCTAGTTACTATTGCTATGGTGCTGCTAAGGTGCAGCGCTGTTGAGGTCGCTACTAAGGCTGGATTACTCCTGAGGAAAGTGGCGTAAAGATGACATTGAAATGCTCGTAGATGTGAGCCTTGATAGGTCACAGTCAGTTTGAGAGTCAATCGCAGAAAGAATCAATTGGAGTGTGCTTGGGCGCTGTAGAGTATCGAAGCTTGTAAAAATGTCTCTAGCGTCTGTGAAGCACCTTAGTATCTTGAGAGTTACTGTTTTCCCCTTTTTGGCACTCTTTTAAGGTGGAATACGTCAAGCATGCAACTTGACATGATTTTGCATCACGTGACACGTGATCCAGAATCACTTCTGTTTGAATGTAGCCAGGATTACTATTCTACTATTGGTCCTAGTGCCCCTCACGTGGTGAAATTTGGTGCAGAAGTTTGGCGTGGGAACTGCGTCGATCACCTCACTGTCGAATGGGTCAAGGGAGGTGAAAGGTTGACTTGCTTTAGAACATAAGCAACGGGGTGTCCACTATGGGATACATTCCTTCTCGAAACTACTTCCCCCGAAATATGTCACCTATCCCCTAACCTTTCTCTCCCACCTCTCTTCCACTTCCACCAATCTCGCGAGAGGACTTGTGGCTCGATGGCTAATTAGAGTAACCCCATGCCGCAAAGGCATTAAACATTTACAAATATCCATGCCTTCTCCGGGATTCGAACCCTGGCCCTACGGTACAACAGTCACCCTCCACTAAACACTACAACGTCCAAACGGCTAGTTAGTATCCTTGAAAATTTTAATTATAGATGTATAGTGTCGACTTGTTGCGGTTGTATAGCGGCGTAGTCATAGTTTTATTTTAAGGTCAAATTTTAATTCATTATTGATAAAAAATGAAGCCATATAAATTTAAGTAAAGAAGTAAGTGTGAGTGAGTGAGTGAATATTAACGTAGTACTGTTCAGCTACTCGAGGGCTTTTGGCGATGGATCTCGTAATTTTCAATCCTGGTCAAGTAACGAGGATGACAGCTGAAGAAATAAGTGTGAAGTAAGACCTTATCACCAAGAAATGCTCATAACACAATTATATTTCTTGAAAATGGTGATTACATTATGATGAAATTTATAAGTTTAAGCTTATTCGACGGACTACTTTCTACTTGATAAATCCAAATGTGAAATTACGCTTTTTATTCTGTAGTTACTTAATTAAGTTAGATACGAGCCCCCCCCCCAACAGGTTAGTGTTTTCAGCCAGCGTTTTTTTTAAAATGGGGGTTCAAGTCCAGGTTTTTTTAGGAATCCCCATGTAGAACGGTTCATGTACATCAGGGGTATCATACTCATAGCCCGCGAGTCAAATGTAGCCCACAACTAACATTTTTGTCAGCCCGGCCATTTTATTGGCACACAATAATATATAATATTTCGAAAAAGCAACTTATATGCAGCATGCCTAAATCAAGTCTAGATGATACTGCTTCGTTTCACAAAGACTCAGAACAAATTTCAAATCTTAGAACTGAATTAGAGAAGCAAGATTTAAAGATTTTAATTCTTTAGAATATACGCCATCTTCATTTTCTTCTATTTTCTCAATAAATACAGATTCAGAAGGCAAATGGAGGTAGGTGATCCAGATTCAGTACGACTCAAATTTGAAGGCAAAGTTCATTGAAGTGGTTTCATGAAATATACATATTTACACCAGCCACGTTTAAAAATACTCGAAAATTCCCATATGAAATGATTCCCATGCTTGCAAGTACTTGTGGGTGCGAGCAGTTATTTTCAGTTATGAAAGGAAATAAATCTCCTGTTCGAAATAGTATTCATGACGCTCACCTTGAATCAGTTTTGAACGTAATCACTGTACGCAAAATTTCTCCCGAAATAGGAAAGAGAGTAGCAGAGAAGAAATGTCAAGTGTCAGGATGTAAACAGTAATTTGTTGCTATTCTTTTATATACACTGGTGTGCAAAAATTAAGGACGAAGTCGAAAAATGAGCATATCAGCTGAACGAAGAGGCAGAGTGGACAGAAAGACCAATCAGGAGATTAAGTAAGGTGATGTACGGTAGCACATGCGCAGATATGCAGGTAGACGTAATGGGGGAGTGTCTGAGTAGTAAAAAGAATGTTGTCGGTGTAAGATCAGTATTTCTGGCAATAAGATTGCACGCCGTATAGCAGTTAAAATCACACCGAGTTGCTGCCTCAGCGAGAAATGGCGAATAATCAATCTGTTAGACGACATCTGGATGCATTTACCGGAGGTCGAATCATTGGGAAGTTGGAGAAAGGCCGCAGTGTGAAAAGAGTGGCTGCAGAGTTCGGAATTGCTCACAGCATCGTTTCACGACTTTGGAGACAATTTCAAACTACAGGAACAGCTATTCGGGGGTTCAGTAGTGGTCATCCACGAGGAACCACACCCGCAGATGACCGGTACATTGTCTTACAGGCCAGAAGAAACAGGCGGCAGACAGCGGGAGAAATCGTGGACGACCGATATCGCTTTTTACCGTGGCCAGAAGACTGCACGGTGGTGGTCTGTTTGCACGACGCCCTGTACGGTGTGTACCTTTAACGCCTGCCCATCGGAGACGGCGTTCTCTGTGGTGCCGGGAACACCGGAATTGGAGAGACAATGAATGGGGACGAGTACTTTTTACAGATGAGAGCAGATTCAGTTTGAGTAGCGATTCTCACCTGGAGAGAGCGGGGAAGCCGCAATCATCCCTCGAACATCATTGAAAGGGACAGGTATGGAGGTCGCGGTGTTCTCGTTTGGGGAGGCATCATGCTTGGTAGTCGTACAGACCTTCACATCTTCGACGCAGGTTCAGTCAACGGGACCCGTTATTGTAACGAGATTCTTTTTCCATATGTGCGTCTTTTTAGAGGCGCTACGGGTCTGCAGTTCCTTTTCATGGACGACAATGCACATTGTCATCGCACAGTAGCTGCCGAAAAGCTCTTATAGAGTGAGGATATTGAACGTATGAATTGGCCGGCATGATCTCGGATCTCAATCCCATCGAGCATGAATGGGATTTTCTAAGCAGACGCTTGGAAGCTCGTACCTTACCACCAGTAACGATTCGGGAGCTTCGATGGCGCTGCAAGACGAATGGGCAGCATTGCATCAACAACTCATTGACACCCTCATTCTCAGTATGGGCAGACGCTGTGAAACTTGCCTAGCAGTCAGGGAGATCATATCCCCTACTAAAGACCGGATGTTTCTTGCTGGACACCCATCACAGGGATGTTTCGGCCTGCAGTCGCATTGCTCTCCATGCTACTTTTTCAATAAAGCTACTTTTTATCCCTCTGATTTCTCTTTTAGTAAGTGTTGCTTACATTACACATGTCCTTACGTATTGGGGATCTTACGGTATTAAATGTGTTGATTTGGAAAGCTTTTGTACAAAGTTATATTGAAAAAACCGTCTCGTCCTTAATTTTTGCACACCAGTGTATGTTTATTATAATGTATTATTCGAAATAAATCTACGTTTCTCCAAATAGTGATTTTTTTGCGGCCCAGCTAAAGTTAAACCTTGTTTATTTGGCCTAAGTTAGCCTTTGAGTTTGACACCCTTGATGTACATCAAATCTATCGAGGCCTAAAGTCCTCACACAGGTGAAGAGTGAAAGCTTGGAGAGCAGAGTGTCGTCTTTGTCATTTGATTTTTTTTTTATTGAGAACATTTAAAACCCGGTGCACCACAAAGTATAACAGCTTATATAGAAATAAGCATGAAGCACACATCACAAAGAAAAGAATGCTTCCAACACAAACATCCATGTCTTACCTGGGATTCGAAACCAGACCCTAAGGCACCACAGTCAGCGTCACTAACAACTATACCAGATGGGCGACTTATGCCATTTGATTGAGGCTCAAAACTGCATCTGTCACCAAATAGATTCTGTGTAGCTCTAACGAGTGACGTTAAAAATAATTTATAAATCAACTCACTTCTGATTTTGTTCAAGTTTCCAAGCTCACAGTGGATTTCACAGTGCTAAACTTAACTGCATTCACGTCTGTGACTGAAATTCTCTCACACTGTTGGTCTCTCTGGATAGAAAATGTATTTTAAAGAAAAGCGTTCTCCCTTTTCAAGATGTATACTCAAACTCAGTGGCACCACAGCCCATGAGGGTCAAGGCCTAATGTGCCTATCTTAGTGTACATGACCATTGGGCGCTGAAGTGCATGAGCAGATATCCCGCTCAGGTTGTCAGACTGGAGTGAGACCCCCAGTGTTCTAGTCCCCAAGCAAGCCTGGTATTTATTTATCGACCCACTGCAGGAGGAATGAAAGGCTGAGTCGACTCGGCCCAGCCCAAGGATAGAACGTCGAACCTGTGGTGTGATACGCTACCACTCGGCCACGGGGCCTGTTACGTCATCAGTGCACTGTAGCGCCATCTATAAATAATTTTTAAAAGTAGAAAGAGTCAAGCTGTATCCCGACAAAAGCGAATGCACGAATAAAGTAGTCTTAGCGTTGCGAAAGTTTGATTTCTTATTCTTACCAGTTTACGGCCCACTCAAATATTGACGAAACATTGGTTCTACGAAGCCAAAAAAAAAATGGGTAAAAAAATCGGAAAATAAAAATAACTCCAACGCAACTACTGAAGAGGAATTGAATCTTTTAAAAGATTCAATCAAAGGAACTTTAACTAGGTTAGAGACTTTTACCTGGGAGAAGACAGTGTCAAAGGATACTAGTGTCACTAAAATCGAAATAAAATTCAAAAAAATTGAGCAATTACAGATCAATCTAGATAAAATAGCTGAGGATTATTGTGAAATAGAAACTTCATAAAGCTTGAAAATCATTCAGCTAGACATTGAAGATATAAATCAACGGATCGAGACAACAGAGGTAGGTCTCAAACTTTTAACGTATTCTTTGAAAATACTGGCAATGTAAACACTAATTTAAAGGACAATGGTAAATATAGTATCCGCGAACCTCAAATTCCATTGCCAGAATTTTCTGGTGGAATAGCAGGATTTTCTAATTTCAAAAATCAGTTTTTTAATTTAATAAGTAATAATGAGCAGTTGAATGATTCGCAGAAACTATATACTATCTTCGAGCATCTCTAAAAGGAGAAGCAAAGCTCTTGGAGTCGCCTAGCGATAGTTTCGATTCCCTCTTTAAATCATTAGAAGATTGTTATGAAAACAAACGGAAATTGATAGATTCTCATGTCCTTGAGGTAATTAATTATGAAAAAATTTATAGTGAATCAGTCAAAAGAACTGCGCGCTTTAATGGATTGTATCAATAGAAACATTAGAACACTTAAATTTTTTAAATATCAGCAGAATGATCTATCAGATATATAATTTTAATAAATATAATTCTTCAAAAAATTGACAAAGAATCTAGAAAACAATTCGAACTTTCGTTGAAAACAGCAGGATTTATAACATTTGATTCTATTGTGAAATATTTAGAAAAGAGAAGTGCCGTGTTATAAAACATAACTCGTATTCCTAGTGCTAAAATGATCCATAAAAATACTGCAATGTCAACTAAAGCCAAATCGCTGGTAGTTAATAGTAAAAATATAAATGTTAAAAATCTTGTATTCCATGTCGAAATCCTCATCCCCTTTATAAATGTATTGCATTTCAAAATATGTCCATCCCCTTTATAAATGTATTGCATTTCAAAATATGTCAGTGAAGTGCAGAAGGAAATTTGTTAGCAATAAAAAACTTCGTATAAATTGCCTCAGACTTCATTCTGGTGCCTGCATGTCTAAATACAAATGCACAGTTAGTGGTTGCAAAGGATTACATAATTCATTGCTTCACGATTCTGATGAACTTTGCTCTGCAGTTAAAAATCACACTGTAGGGGAAAGAGGCCAATTCGAATATTGCTCGGTTTGAAGGTCAGCCAGAAGTTTCTATTTCGACATAAGGAAATAAATGTGTGTTTTATTAAATACATTCATGATTTTCGTTAAAAGTGCTGATGGATACAGAATTAAGTTGAGAGGATTATTAGATAATGCGTCTACGATATGCGTTATGAGAGAAGACGTAGCAAGAAAGTTGGGATTTAAATTTAAGTCTGCAAACCAATCTATAACAGTCATTAATGGAATTACGCAATCCACGCAGTATTCAGCTAATATTGAAGTTTCAAATCGGGATTATACTTTTGCACGCAGTGCACAATTTTCACTTTTTCCTAGAATTACCGATGCGATTCCTGTATCGAAATTAAATATATCGGATTTAAATGTTCCAGCTTCAATTGAGCTGGCTGATTCAAAATTTCCATATGCCGGTTCACATAGATATAATAATAGGAAGTAAACTATTTTTTTTTTGAAATTTTATATCCAGAACAACATTATTTGCAGGAGGAAAATGTAATTTTATAAAATACAAAATTTGGCTATTTAGTCACAGGTACTCTTCCTCAGTCAGAAAAACAAGACAATTGTTGTTGAATAAGTGAACCAAGCTTAGATGCAACAGTAAAAAAATGTTTTGAACAGGAATCACTTCTAGAGGATTCTAAAGAAATTACTATAAGTGAAGAGGAAATTTATTGTGAGGAAAATTTTGTTAGAACCTATAAAAAAGAGATAAAACGGGAAAATTTATAATTCAGATACCCATAAAGGAGAAAATGCAGAAACATTATTATGATATTGCAAAGAGAATGCGGTCAAGCGACAAAATGATATTTGGGAAAAATTTTAAAAAAATTATACAATGGAAACTCTGTATAAAGAATTTATGAGTGAATATGAACTTTTAAGCCATATGGAGGAGATTAAAATTGAAGCATTAAATAAGATTAACAATTACATTCCTCATCATTCCGTATAAAAACCAGAGAAGGCATCCACTCCATTGAGAGTTGTCTTCGATGCAAGTGCAAAAACAACAAGCGTTTTTTTTTTAAACTCCATTTTACTAAGCGGAGGAATTATTCAACAAGATCTCTTTTCCATAGTCAGTAGATTTTGAAAACACGAGTATGCGTTTAGTGCAGATATTAAAAATATGTACAGGCATATTCTTGTTGATCCTAATCAAAGGTATTTACAACGAATTATGTGAAAGACTAGCGCAGATGCTCCAGTCAAGACTTATAAACTAGCTACCATAACTTATGGGACAGTTTCTGCACCATTTTTAGCTACCAGGACCTTAAAGGCGTTAGCAGACGAAGAAAAAGCGGAATTACCTGACGCAGGACATGTGATTTGTAATGATAGTTATATGGATGACATTCTTTCTGGGGAGTCAACATATTATATTATATATATATATATATATAAATAAATAAATATATATATATATATATATATATATATATATATATAGGGTGCTAAAAACTCCAAACCAGATTATCTCAACTATTAATGAGATGTGGTTTTGAGCTACACAAATGGGTGTCAAATAGCCCAGAACTGTTGAAAGATTTATCTGCATCTTCCTATGTGTTTGATAAGGAATTTCAGGATGCTCCAGTGAAAACATTAGGTATGCTATGGGATCCAAAGATGGATTGTCTCACATACAAAGTAAATATTAGTGACAAAGTCAACTTCTCAAAAATAGACGTGCTTTCCGAAATTTCAAGGCTCTATGAGACCCTTTTGGCCTGATTGGATCCATTGGATCCATTCAAGAACTTTGGAAAATAAAATTAAATTGGAGTGAACAGCTACCACCAGATGCAATGGAAGAGTGGCAGAACTTCTACCAAACATTATCTCTCTCGAAAGTAAATAACTTCAAAATCCCAAGGTGCATTCTACTTCCTGCAACAGTACGGATTGAAATACATGGCTTTTCCGATGTATCAGAACATGCCTATGCTGCTGTTGTCTACATAAAATGTTTCAACGAATCTGGACAGTCTCAAAATAGTTTATTATGCAGCAAGTCCAGAGTGACTCCTTTGAAAACACTCACCATACCGAGATCAGAACTGTCTGCAGCTTTACTACTATCGAGATTAATCAAAAAGGTTGTGCCAATTCTACAATTACCTATTCATAAAATTTGGATGTGGACGGACTCGATGATTGCTTTAGCGTGAATAAAGACTGAACCTCATAAACTCAAAACATTTGTCAGAAACAGGGTGGCGGAGATCCAAACACTTTCAAAAGACTGTCATTGGAAACATGTGAGCTCCAAGAACAATCCTGCCGACTTAATTTCTAGAGGCTGCAATGTAGATGAATTTTTAAAGAACGAAATGTGGTTCTCGGGTCCAGATTTACAAACTGATGAGTACAAGGACAATCAATTCCTTCCTGATCCTTCTTACAAAGATGAAGTAAAATGTGTTCTGTGACTCTTTCAATTACTGAGTGTTCTTCAAATTTTTATAATGAACTCTTTAATGTTACAAATAGTTTCATAAAATTAATTAGAATTTTTAGCTTTATTTTTAGGTTCATAAATAACATCAAAGCTAAGGAGTCTTGTCACACACATAAGGAGTATTTAAGTCATGAGATGTATTAAGTCTTAAGAAGTATTTAACTGCAGATGAGTTAAAGAGGAGTACGGAATTTTTAGCTAAAAAAGCACAATTAAGTGAGTTTAAAGTAGAAATCGACGTCTTGAAAACAAGTAAGTCATAGGATTTAGATCCTTTCTTAGATGAGAATTCTCTACTCAGAGTTGGTGGAAGGCTTAGTAATGCTCATTTACCAAGCAAAACATAAAATAATTATACCTAGTAAACATAAATTTACTAAATTACTTTTTGAGCATATGCATAAGACGTTTTTTCATATTGGTTCTCAGGGTTTAGTACATCAAATTAGAATGCAGTTTTGGCCTATTAATGGCAAGGGTATTGCACGAAAACAGTACATGATTGTATTGCATGCTTTAAACAGAAACCTACTGGGATAGATCAAATAATGGGAAATCTGCCATCAGAGAGTAATTCCAAGTGTGCCATTTTTAAACTCTGGGGTGGGTTTTTACGGACCTTTTCAAATAAAATTTAATTCTCAGAGAAAGGCGGTATTTTCAAAAGTTTATGTAGTGATCTTTGTATGCTTGGCTACAAAAGCTATTCATTTAGAGGCAGTGACTGATTTAACAACTGAAGTATTTATTGCAGCTTTGAAGAGGCTATGTGCCCGCAGAGGCCGCATTTCAACATTAATGTCCGATAACGCAACTAATTTTAAAGGCGCAGCTGCAGAATTAAATCGTGTCATAAAATTAATTTGTAACAGAAACGAGACATTAGCAAATTATTTTGATTCAGAAGCTATCCAGAGGAAGTTTATTCCTCCTCGCTCTCCTAATTGTGTGGGTTTGTGGGAGGCAGGGGTAAAATCATTCAAACACCATCTCTATAGAACTTTAATTAATAGTAAAATAACTTTCGAAGATTTCGAGGCAATTATAATTCAAATAGAAGGAATCCTTAATTCACGTCCATTAGTCCCATTGTCAGATACTATCAACGAATATGATGTTTTAACTCCTGACACTTTATAATTGGTCGACCTGTAACAAATCTTTACGGAACTTTATCACTAACCTTCTGAGACGTCTTTTAGGGAAATTTAATTCCTACCTTTTTTCCAATCAGCTTTAAAAGAGGACAGGGACTCCTTATTATGCAGATTAGATAAAGTATTTAAGTCAAACGGAATAGTAAAGTGAGGGCTTGAAGCAGGAAGTTATAATAGTGAAGTTAGAGATTTATTATAGAAGATTTCTATGTAGATAAATTAATCAGGAAGAGCTGAGATTCAGAGTGGTATAAATATTGATTTATAATTAAAGTCTCATTAAAGTTTTATATAAGGAGTGAGATTAAAGTTAAATGTTCAATAGGAACATTATTGAATGTAATTCTGGGATCTCTTATTGCGGTAATCTCTGCGTGATCGATATTCTAATTGTTGATTAATTGGATCATTAAATATTTTAGTTAATATAAAGGAAAGCTCCTTTTAAACCTCATAAAGCTATTTTGATTTATTTGTTATTAAAAGTCTTTGATTCTATTTCGGAAAGATAACCAAATAAAGAAAGTTATTTATAAAAATGGTTACTGGTTCTTCTTTTGACTCAAAATTATTTTCGTTCTCAAAGTGAGATCAAGGGGATCTTCACAGACCTATCAGTGCAATACCTGAACCCACAATTTTAGATATTTCAGATAATAGACTATCTAGGTGGCACTATACAACAAAGTGTGTACAAACTATTTGGAAACGCTGGAAAAATGATTATCTTAATCATTTACAGCAGAGTAACAAGTGGCAGTTCGAGAACAATAATGTTACCATAGGCTGCTTAGTGCTATTAAAGGAAAACGATTTGCCTCCCTGCAAATGGGCAATGGCAAGAATCTTGGAAGTTATTTATGGAACTGACGCTAAGGTCAAAGTCGTTAAACTGAAAACTACCATTGGGATTCTCACACGTTCTATCTCAAAAATATGTATCATTCCAATAGAGGATAATTACGTAAATCATGTAAATTAAATTGTAATGTGATGTATATTATATTCTTAGAATATTGAATTTTTTTCTTATTTTAGAATATTGTGTTTATTTGTAATTAATTCATTTATACATTGGTAAACTTTATACATCAAATTGTATTTTTTAAGTATATTTTTTGAAATATTGTTACGTTAGCAGCTCACTGTAGCGGCAACTGTAAAAAATTTGTAAAAATAGAAAGAGTCAAGCTGTACCCCCGACAAAAGCGAATGCAGGAACAAAGTAGGCTTAGCGTTGCGAAAGTTTGATTTTTTATTCTTACCATTTTATAGTCCTATGGACAAAACAGGGCCTACTTATGACATACAGTGGGTAAAAAAATATTGGCAATTGCCTATAATAGATCAAATTAGCTAACAAAGGAAATGCTTGACAATTTTAACTGGACCTAACGAACACAAGAGGTAATAAACACAAATCTAATAAAACTTTCATTTTAATATGTCTTTTAAAGAAAATGTGCAACACACACACACACAAAAAAAAAACGTATTTTTGCATGTCAAAAAAGTATTGGCAAAATAATAAGTAAAATGTGAGAACAAAATCAGGATATGTTTAATACTTTGTATGCATACCTTTTTCCATTTATAACAGCTTGTAATCTATTTCTCATAGAGAAAACCAAAGTCTTGACTGTACTATTGGAAATTTTGTGCCATTCTTGCAGGAGTATACGCTTAAGTTCGTCTTTACACGAAATTTTGTTTCCTGACTTCTACGTCCAATTTGTGCCATAAATTCTCAATTGGATTTATATCAAGAGATTGAGGCGGCGTCTTTAACTGGCAAGGAGAGTTATACAGTTACCACACTCCCGGGTGAGGTTCGCTGTATGCTTAGGGTCATTGTCTTGTTGAAACACAAATGATGTTCCTAAGCCAAGTTTTTGGGCACTGGATTGCAAATTATGGCGCAATATGTCGATGTACGTACGTGCTGTCATAATACCATCAATGAAGCACAGTTTACCAACTCCGCTTGCTGCCATACAGCCTCAAACTAAGACACTCCATCCACCATGTTTCACAGTCGGTGTTAAATGTTGTTCTTCCAGTTCGGTGTTTGGGTTTCTCCACACATATTGTCGTCCATCACTTAAAGTTCGATTCGTCGGAAAAAATAACTGTGTTCCAAAACTCATCTGATAAATTAACGAGATTTTGCAAAATCTAATCTCTTTCTTCTGTTTCTTTCTAGCTGCCCTTCCATAATAACTTTCTTCATGTAAAACATTCCGTATAGTCTGTACACTAAAAGTTTTATGCGAAGTATTAGCAACATCTTTGGCTAACTGGGGTGCACTTATTTTGGGATTTTTCCTAACCTCTTTGATAATGCTACGTTTCTCCCTTGCAGAAAATATTCCAGGCCGTCCACTTCTAACCTTATTTTCTGTGGATTCTGTCTCGTTGAACTTTTTTACAAGACTTCTGACAGTAAATAAACTTATATTCATTTGTATTCCTATAGCACGATAAGTTAAACTCTCATTTCTGAGCTGAATAATCATTTTTTTAACATTAACATCCAACTCTTTCGATTTCGCAGCCATTTTATCACAACATTAACAAACTAACGTTTTAAAAATTTTGAAATAGCACTGCAGAACTAACAGGCTTTCTTATCAGTCTAAACACGTGACCTCAACAAGACAAAATTTGCATAACAGTTAGAACTTTGCCAATACTTTTTTGGCATGCAAATTTACGTTTTTGTTGTATATTTTGTGTAAAAGGTATATTAAAATGAAAGTTTAATTAGATTTGTGTGTTTATTACCTCCTGTGTTCGTTATGTCCAGTTAAAATTGTCAATCATTTCGTTTGTTAGCTAATATGATCAATTACAGACATTTGCCAATACTTTTTTACCCACTGTATACACCAGCGTTTCTCAAACTGGGGTGTGCTATGGGTGTGGGTGGGTGGGTGCGTAAGCATGTCCAAAATAAAAGATTTTAAAAATTGCAAATTTATTGAATGGTAGCAAAACAAAGTATATTAAGACATAATAAAAATAAAATACACATTTTTTACTATGATATAATATACTTATAAATGTATTAGTACTGCACAATGAATTTGATAACTAATATCTCAATACTAAGATAAGTAAAAGTTTACTAATTACTATTGATTCTCATGGGCTTGACATACACAAAATTCAATACACAATTTAATACTTATCTTAAAAATTTGTACGGTTTATAATTTAAATCGCTTGTAGCTTTATCGCAAAGTACATTATTGTTGCATTCAATACATTGTTATTGTATGGTTACTGTACGAAGGGAGGTGCGATGAAAATTCTGATTGAAAATTGGGTCGCAAGTTTTGAAAGTTTGAGAAGCACTGATATACACCATTAATAAATATTGCACCTCTTCCCATTCCTACAGATCAGCTAAAATACATAGTAAACACAAGAAATTGAAACACTTCTAAGGTGTTCTGTGAACGAAATATTATTCATCTTTTAATCAAACAATACTCGCTTTAGAAATTGGTAATGTGTTTTACTGTACCAGAAAGATGTATAATGAGATAACGAGACAGAATTTAATCAGAGATAATAAGGTTTCGGAAATTACTTCAGGGTGTGCTTTTGACACCGTTCTTGCGTGCAATTTAATCTCTCGGTTGAATAACGCTCTGTGCCTTTATGTTTTTTAACTCCAGACTGGGATTTTATACAGCTGATTAAAACACTGAAGATGAAGTTTACATACAATTAAAAATGCTCTTCTCTTACTTTATATCCTCTAAATGCACATCCCGAGAAAATGAGTTAATTTATAATAATAGAGAGAGAGAGAGAGAGTACACGCGGGGAAAAGGGACTTTGAAGAATTTTATTTCAAAAAATTGAAAATAAATTAACAGATTTTTCGTTGTTTATTTAATTCTTTCATGCGCTTAATTTTTGACAAAAAAATGCACTAGAGAGAAATAAATACAAATATTTTAGATAAACCTCAAAAAACTCTTAATTATTAAGCAAAAGCTGATGCGTGTTAATAATATTAAACTTTTTTTTCAAATAAAAGGTACCCAAAGTTTTAAAAAATAGGTGGTGAATATTTTGTACCACCACGCTTTAAACATCTTCCCTAGGCACAATATAACTTTGCGGACTCTACACATCGATTTTTTTATAGTTGGAAAATAAATAAATACAATTCTTCATTTTATATTGTTTTATTCATCCTATATATTAAAACATATTCAATTTTTCCGAATCTAATTTTGTAAGCTTAATTTGAGTTTAGTTCTAATTTACCTAATGTTAGTTTTAATTTTAAATATTATATACTATGTACATCTTTTTATTTTACCTAGCTTTTATTTAGTCAACATATATAATAAATGTATCAGTTGTATTTATTTTTTCCTGAAAACGAGCTATATAATTCATTCAGGACGTTTGTATAATTTTGTTTATGTACTATTATTTAATAAATATTATTATTTTTTTAAAAAATGTAACGTATAATAAATCTGTCTGGCACAATAAATATTCTATTATTGCGAAAAAAAGTGGAATGCATTTTGTATTTGTGTAAAGAAGATGGCCTTCAATAGCGTGGTGGTACATTTTTCGGACTCTCATATTTTTATACTAGAAATGTACATGTGAGGTACCAATTATTGCAATGTTGACTTATTTAGTTACATATTATATGTACTTACCTGATTTGTACCAAATATCACAAGAATCACTTTCATTTACATTTAAAACTACACAACACAGTCTCTTCTAAAAGATATCACTCAACACACTCACACCTGATCAAAGAACTAACAACTGTATAAACTAATTGCATACAATGAGCTTTTGACATCTGTTGGAAACTTGAGTAACTACTAGGAGTTGACCTCTTAAGTGGTTCAGAGAATTTACCCTCTAGCATCAATTTTTGAGGCATTCAAACCAGCGGTACGTTTTATGTACCACCAAGAAATAAACTAATAAGAATTGAGGGTACAATATATGTACCACCAAGCATGAGAGTTAAATAGAGAAGTGTCAGTGCTTTGTTACATGTTCATAAATTCTTATAGTTTCCAAATGCAGTCACATAGATTTGATTAATCTTTTAGCTAAGGTTGAAGATGTGTATTATTTTGCTTTTAAAATGCATTTAAAATTACTTATACACTGTCTTTTAGTAGCCACGATAGTCTAGTAGTCCAGGTAACGAACTTGTGGCCGGCATGACATGAGTTCAAGCCTTTCGAACTCATGCCATGCCCCCCACAAGTTCGCCTAGTACCGCCGAAGACCCACCGTGTAGGGGTGTGATGCACTTTAAATCTGTCTAAGCTCAAGCATCATTCCGTGGGTTTGGTGTGGAAGTTAGGAGAGGGGATTCCAGCTCAGGTATCGTCCACGTCACTTGAACGTGGTATAAAATTATGAGGTCCGTCTCCAAATGCCCTCGCGAAGCTGTATACTCTGCGACCTTAATATTCCTTCACTGACTACACTTTTATGTTTTTGTTCAGCTCCATCGAACGTATAAATCACTTTGCCCTTTTAGCGTAATAGTTATGTTTACTAGTTGGTATCCTTTGTATCATGAGTACCAGCCAAGTGCCACTAAAGATGTACCATGTAGAGGGGTTCAGTGCTCTTTAAATCTGTCGGGCTTCAAGTCCTCCCGTAGAAGTGGTGGGATAGTTATATGAGGGAGTGGTAGATCAAGTGTCGTCCTCGACTGAGGTTCAAATTTACAAGGTCTGTCGTAGGCAGCCCTCATGCAGCTTTACAGTACGACGTTAATGTAACTCTCAAACGTAGACAAGAAGAAGGAATCAGATACTACATTTTTACATCATAGAAGTGTTCCTCAAACTTTCAATATTGACGACCCCATTTTCAATTATAGTTTTCACCGTCCCTCCATACAGTAGCAATGTATTGAATGCAATAAAACTGTAAATTGGTGCAAAGACTTTAATATGACTTTAATTTTAAACCATACACATTATCAAGATGTTTATTAATTTTGTTTAGGACAATCCCATGGGAGGCACTATTGATAATTAAACTTGTTTTTAACTTACAAGGAGAGGGCACGACTAAGGAAATTCATTTGGGGTCGAGACTTGGTGTAATAGTAGAACTCCTTTAGGGTGTTCAACCCTTTATGTAATTCCGCCGAATGGCCAGTCAATTCGGAGAAATCAGCCTTCGAAATTCATACTTAGCTTTTATACAATTAAACGTCAATTTCCTTCAACGATTTCGTAGCTTGGTTGATATATCGTCTGCATACTATGCGCGAAGTCGGGGTTCGATTCATCGGTCATTTTTTTTTCATTTCATTTAATTATTTTTAAAATTAAATAAACTTATTTATGAAAGGTTGATTAAATATTAAATGATATTTTATGTAATTATTTTTCATTTTATAAAGTAAAAAAAAATACTGTAACTATAAAAATATTTAAATTAAATTTTATATAAATATATTTTCATATTAAAAAATAATGTTTATAATAAAATATATAAAATAAATATTAAATGATATTATACATATAAATTAGTTACAAATAGTTTATAATGTGAAATAAAACATACTATAAATAAAATATTATATATAATATAAATAGTTTATAAAGCATATTATTATTAAATTAATTGTTTTATAATTAGTATAATAGAAAATATGTCTTTTTATATATTAATTTAATTCTTTTATAATTTTATAAAATATTTAATAAGTCCTTTTTAAATAAAATTAAATAATTTTAAAAAGTTTATTTTTAAATAATTTTTAAAAAATTAATAATTATTTCAATAATAAATAGTAAATTTAATAATAAATTAGTAATAATGTTAATAATAAATTAATAATCATGTCAATAATAAATTAATAATTTAAAAATAAATTAATAATTTTAAAAATAATATTAATAATTTTAAAAATAAATTAATAATTTTAATAATAATTCTTATTAATTAATTATTAATTATTTTAATTAAAAATTATTTTAAATAAAATTGTTTTAAATAATTTTAAATAACAATTATATTAAATACAAATTATTTTAAATAATTTTAATTAATAATTATTTTAAATATTTTTATTAATAATTTTAAATAATTTTATTAATAATTTTAAATATTTTTATTAATAATTTTAATAAATAATTTAAATAATAAATTTATTTAATTGTTTTTACTTTATAAAATACAAAACAATTACATAAAATATCATTTAATATTTAATAAACCTTTCATAAATAGGTTTATTTAATTTTAAAAATAATTAAATGAAATGAAAAAAGAAATTGACCGATGAATTTAACCCAGACCTCGCGCATAGTATGCAGACGATATATCAACCAAGCTACGAAATCGTTGGAGGAAATTGAAGTTTAATTGTATAAAAGCTAAGCATGAATTTCGAAGGCTGATTTCTCCGAATTGACTGGCCATTCGGCGGAATTACATAAAGGGTTGAACACCCTATAGGAGCTCTACTATTACACCAAGTCTCGACCCCAGATGAATTTCCTTAGTCGTGCCTCCTCCTTGTTAGTGTTGTTGAATTAATTATGAAAAACATTGTAAACGAATGCTTTTATAAGTATATTATATCAGTGTACATGTGTATTTAATTTTTATTATGTCAGAATGCATTTTGTATTGCTTTATTTCAGTAAATTAATAGTTATTTTAAACCCCTTATTTCGACTTTAAAATATGCTCGCCCTCTCCACCACACACATAGGGATAACCTGCCTTCGGGAAGCCGCGCCTCACAGTTTGAGAAGCCTATGATTTATATAACCTGTATGTATATATGATTACATTCCCATAAAAACAATTTTAAAAACTAAAAAGAAAATCATATATTTGAGGGTTAAACTGAATTTTTGTACCAAGATAGTGGATGTGTTGCAACAAAAAAAAAAAAAAAAAAAAAGGATATTTCTTTAAACAGCTACATTAGCAATCCGACTTTTTAAAATTTTTTTTATATGATTAAGTTAGATTTGTTGCTTCAAAAATGCCATCAATCATTTCACTTATGAAACTAACATCTTCCTATGATCTCAATTTATTTTTCACAACTCATTGTATCAAGACGATTGTTTCCCATTTTCAACTGTACTTGATCCACGCAGGGAGGGAAAAAAAACCCTCAAGCCAAATATTCTCTCATTTTCTTAAATCCCTTTTAACGTCAATCGATTTTTAATAATTCGATTTTACGCTGCCTTGCGTTCTTCTTTTAAAAAGTTCAATTTGTTTGAATATTCCGAACAATCTGAATATGTGCCGATCTACCTATCCCTCCTATTATCGGATTCCATGTAACCTAATTTCTTCCTCTATCGAATTTTTCAACCGAATCCATTTTTTTTTCACAGTCGTTGTTTTTCTCCCAATTCTGTCTTTCATTATTTACTTGTTCCACTGGCCTTATTATTTTTTCATTGATTCCATTTGCATGATTGATTTGGGAGCACTTCAAAAAGAAATTGCAGTACATGGAAATGTCTTGTTAGAAGAAATTTCACTTTGGAATCCAAATCGATTGAGTCATTCTTTCTTTTCCTGGCTCGTAATGAATTCGAGTCTTTGGCTTATTCGGTTTAAATAAAGTAGCCGTTCGGTGGGAAAAAACAATCGAAAAAAACAGGGCAGTTATTTATTTGTTTTGGATTAGAGATTTTTCTTTTATTATTATTGCGTCTACATTTCAATTCTTCAGATCTTTGCTAATATTCGAAAAATCTTTCCGCTTTTTCGTTCATCGTCTACAGGCAGCGGTAGCCTAGTAAACAAGGTCAGAGATTTGTGGCAGCTTTGTAATGAATTCGAGACTAGAGACACTGAAGACTTATCGTGTGGAGTGGTCCGATGCAGGGGCGTCTGAAGGCAGGGGCCCACTGGTCCCAGGGCCTCTTTTCGTTTTCAACTCTTTTTAATAAGATCATGATCCGAATAATTTTAATGACCAAATATTATTCTCGCACATATTCTCCGAAAAACAGGGGATTTCAAACTACGTGTCAACTGGCGAAAGTGGCTACACTGTTTTCTTTTGTGATGACGTTGTCTATGTCTAGGCCTAAGACCATAAACAATCCTTCAACTCTGTTTTTAAAGATCTCAGGTAGAGCCTACTTTTCAATAGGGGTCCAGAGCCTTTAAAAAATCTTAAGATTTCTCTGAGACTAAGGCCTCGAAGAATCTTAAGACGTCCTTTGGCCGATTCAAGTTAAATACTATCAAATAATGAGACTGACTCTGCTACAGAAGAAGTAAGCATGTGACTCACCAGTGTTTCTCAAACTTTCCACATTCGCGACCCAATTTTCAATAAGAATTTCCATCGCCCCCCTTCCCCATACAATAACATTGTGTTGAATGCAATAACATTGTGTTGGAATGCAGTAATAACTAAAGTATGCACGTTAATACCTTGACCAGCTAAAGCTCAAATACGTGGTCCGTCGCCAAAAGCCCTAATTTTAAAATCAATCAATTGTTCAAACGACCCTATTTTAAACCGAAAGGTAAGTATTAAATCTTGTGTATGATAAGCCATTGAAAAATCCCTAGTAATTGTGTTCTTAGCTTACTATTGATAATTAGTGTCAAATGTATTGTGTCATTCTGATATATTTATAAGTATACTACATATATCAGAGTAAATGTGCATTTTTTTATTATATCAGAGAACATTTTGTTTTGTTTCCTTTTAGCAAATTGATAATTTTTTAAATAATGTTTTATTTTCGACTTTCCGGTACGCTCGCGCCCCCCTTGTAGGGTTATCACGCCCCCTAGGAGTGTGCGCCCCACAGTTTGAGAAACACTGTGACAAACGCCAGCGATATAAGCAGCTATTTAGCATAAAGCTTTCTCTTTCAATTGCAGTGCTTAGGGACTGCAATATCGGACCAAAAGTTCAAAACTAGTATTTGGTATTTCTTAGATTTTAATACCGGGATAGTTTTTAATACCGGAAGTAGAGATTTTAGAAAAGAAAGAAAACACAGGTGTTTCCTTGTTTTATTTGTCAGTTTTATGTTAGAGAAAATATCACAAAAAGTAATTTGTAACTTATAACTTATAACAGTATATAAAGAATCATAAAAAAGTAAAGAAACGTATTATGTATTTAAATCACAAAAAAAAGAGAATACATATCACTATTCAGTCTATATTACTATTACAAATTTTTGAAATGTGATTTTTAAAAAGCACAATGCTTTAATTATGCTGTAATTAAGCATAGAATATATTTTTGTGCAAAAATTACCAGCTGTTGAAAACGCTAATTCAGTAAAAAAATTTTGGGTAAATTTTTTAGCTATACCTAATTATAATATTTTTCAAGAGGCAATTCCTTTTTACTATCGCCATTAGAGTCAGCATCATCTTCGATAACTGTACCGAATTTTTCTGAATGTTAATAGATTTGCGGGTAAAAATTTTTTAAAATTAGTATAATCTTGATAAAATTTGAATTGGTTCGTCTCTTTTATTCTTTTTCCTTTTCATTTTTAAAACCATTATAATTATGTTAGTAGCGTAAGATATTTTCTGTTTCGGGGTATACCTTTCTTCTGTGCGAATTTTCAATGTAAAATATATGGGAAAATGACTACAACCTAAAGATGATAAATGATTTATTTAACAAGATGATGGATGAAATATCTAAATTATACTAAACAGCAAAGGAGAACGTCTTTCTCCTACGTCTAAAGCTTAGCATCCCTAACGTCCGTCTACATATTTTCCCGTGTGTCCTTTTAGTCGGACATTCCTGACGGAGTGTGACGTCAGTGTGGACTGCTCCACCCTAAGTACAGGGGGAGGGGTTGTCCATTGCACATATCCAACCCTACATCGGCCATCATGACCGGGAAGGCGACCTCGCCTGATTACATACAATGATAAAATGTACAGATACATAGTAATGAAATTTTAAAAATGTACACAGTTACACAGTAGATGAAAGAACTATACACAACACAAAAATATCATCAAAGAAAAGTACAAAAATACTGAAAATGAACAAATTTAAAGTAATATTTCATAAATAGAAAAAAAAATTCATACATTACCACTGGGGTAAAACAAATTATGTTAACGATACAAATAAGATCAAGGCTAAAATAAGAATCTGGAATAAGGAACAGGAACATATTGAAGCAAGATGCTCCTACTGCTAAACACTTACATTTCTACTAAAATGAAATAAGAAAATGTTAGAGTCATTCAATAAAAATGGTATCAAAAATAAATAAATAGATAAAAAGTCTGTTGTTAATGTCCATAATGAAAGTCTTTCACAGGAAGAAAAATTGTGAACAGTTTTTAATGGAGAAATCAAGTAGAGTTAGTTTGGTTTGGCCAGAGTTTCATGAATTCTGCACATGTAGACGTTTTCAATGGTCCGTCGACAAAATCACACTTTTCTACGTCATAAGTGTCATTGTGCTTGACTTTTGTAACTTTGTATGATCCGAGGTATTTTTACTTAAGTTTCAAGCCTGGACCAAACTGAGTGCGTTTAATTGCTACTAGGTCATGTAGTTGATATTTATGAGCTTGTCTGCGCCGGAGATTGTACGTGCGGCGAGTCTCATCTTGAACTTTGTAGATTTGCTTTTTGGCATCTTGACGGAGAGCATCACGTTGTTCTTGGAATTGAGCTGTAATCTCATCGTTAAGAAGTTCGACAATCTCAATGTCCTTGCAAGACTTCATCTTGGTGACGAAAAGGAGCTCAAATGGAGTCATCTTGATGCTTCTTTGAAAAGTTGAGTTCAGGATTTCTTGCAGGTGGGGTACGTGAGAGTACCATTTCTCAGGATCGTCGACAGAAAGTTTTGACAGCACAGCAATGACGGTGGAATTTTGTTTTTCAATTTGGCCATTACATCTTGGAAGACCAGTTGTAACGGAGATATGAAGGATGTTTTGCTTTTTACAGTAATCTTCAAATGCGGAGGAAGTAAATGCGGATCCTTTATGAGAGATAATCCTAGCGGGGTTTCCGAAGACATGTCTTTGGTTTTCTAATCGATTTATGACTTCTGCAGCATCCGTAGATCTAGTGGGATACAGCCATGTAAATTTACTGAATGCGTCAATCAATGAAAAAACATGCTTATATTTCTTAGAAGTTGTCGCTAGGGGACCCAAATGATCTAGAAGAAATGTATGGAGAGGTAAATCGTTTTTTCTATCGGGTTAAGCGTGCCATCTTGTTTTCCACGTTTCCGGTTTGTGAGAATGCATGTAACACAGTTTTGAATGCATTTTCAACTTTGTCTTTAAGTCGTGGGATGTAAAAGTCTTTGCTAACTAAATCTTGCGTGCGTAGAACAGCAAAATGTCCACGTTCATGTGCAGTTTTAATGATGTTAGCCTGCATTTCGTCAGGTACCACTAGTAAATCGATGTCATTAACTGTTTTGTACAGAAGTTTGTTTTTTACGGTATAGTTATCATGCGGCGTTGTTTCTAGAAGCGTCTTTATTGTTGTTATTTGGTCATCAGCCTGTTGTGCTTTGCGAAATTGAAGATGGACACTATTTTGGATTAGCATACAATGTAGAGGTAGACTGAGAGCATCCACATGAGCCATCTTTGAGCCTTACGGTGTTCTATTGTATAATTAAATTCTTGGAGATAAAGTGCCCATCTGGCTATCCTGGGATTAAGCTCTTTTTTACTTAGTGTTTTGACGAGGGCGTCACAGTCAGTAATAATTTTGAATGATGTTCCTAGTACATAGTTGCGAAACTTTTTAAGTGCTTCGACCACTGCAAGGACTTCTAGTTCAAAACTAGTGTACTTTCTTTCATGGTCTGATGTCTTTTTTTTTTTTACATGTAGAATACAGGGTGAAACTGGTTGTCATGTATGGAATTTTGGAGTAGGACTGCACCCAAACCATCGATTGACGCGTCAGTGTGAATCTCAGTGGGAGAATTTTGGTTAAAAATACTTAAAACGGGTTGTTGGGAAAGTAAGTATTTTAATTTTTGAAATGCTGTCTGTTGTTCAGCATAAAATTGGAAAGGGGAGTCTTTACGAAGGAGGTCACTCAAAGGTTTTGCTATGGTCGAATATGAGGGTAAAAACTTTCTAAAATAGCCAGTAAGACCAAGAAATCGGCGAACGTCTTTAATATTTTTAAGATCAGGATAATTAATAACAGCTTTAGTTTTTGAAGGGGAAGGAAACAATCTACCGTTTTCTATAATATGGCCAAGAAACTCAATTGTATTATGTAAAAAATTGACATTTTTCAAAATTTATTTCAAGTCCGTAATCACAAGCTACCTGTAGAACAATTTTTAGATATTCAAGGGCTTGGGACTCATTAGCAGCGGGAATAACGACATCATCCATATATGAGAGAACAATACTTTTCGAAATCAGATGTCGGAAAATGGCATTTATGTTTCGCATAAAGGTGGAAGGACAAGTACTCAGTCCAAAAGGCATTCGTCTAAATTGATACTGACCATTGTGAGTAAAAACACTAGTATATTTACGACTCCTTTCATTTACCGCGACATGGAAAAATCCATTTTTTAGATCTAGAGTAGTAAATATTTTAGCATTTTGGAGACAATCTAAAATATCGTCAATTAAAGGAAGAGGATAGTTGTCTTTAATAAGTTTGCGATTTAAGCGTCTATAATCAATGCAAACTCTTGATTTCCCGTCTTTTTTCTTTACTACCACAACTTGACTAGCGTAAGGGGATGAACACGGCTCAACAATTCCATTTTTAACCCATTCATCAACTTGAGCGTCCACTATATTTCGTTCAGCAAATGGCAAATGTCGGGACTTATGAAATATCGGTTCGTCGTCAGTCAGAGCGATATCAAGCTCAATGTTTACAGTTTTTGTTTTTTTTAGGCGAGTATGTCGATAGCAGTTGTTCGACTTCAGCTCGATTATGTTGAGAAACATTTGGACCGATATCAAATGTGGGTGAACCGTCAGAAATCGTCATAATAAAATTTTCATTTGCATTATCAGAAGGCCTTAAAATTTGTGCAAATTTTACGCCTGTAGGCGATATATTTAGATGTGCTTGTTTAATTACGTCACAACCGATTATAAGGTCATAATTTGTACAAGAATTTGGTACAACAGAAATAGTAACAGGAAAAATTTGATCATCGATAGTAATTTCAGAATCAAAACTTCCTATCACATTAATTCGCGAAAAACCAAAACCTGTTAATAATGTGTTGGTTTGTTTCAGTGGCGGTGCATCTATATTTATGTAAGTAGAATTTCTTAATAGTGTTAAATTGCTGCCTGTGTCTACTAACCCGTTAAGTTTACGCCCAAAAATTGTTACGTCTTTACACATATTAAAAGGAGAAGGCAATTCATGTACAGCATTTACACCAGAAGGTGGTGTAGAAGTGTTATTTAAATTAGCTCGTCGGCATTCAAATGATTTGTGACCATAAAGATTACATGAGAGGCATCTGGGGCCACGTGAATGATTAGGACAAGATTTTGATAGATGACCTATATCATTACAATTAAAACAACGTTGGAGATTTCTAACTGCGTCGGAAGCGTTAAATTTTGTGGGTTTTGTTTGGAAGCTTTGTTGTTTTAAATCGCGTCCTCGGCTTTCATATGAATGACGAAAATTCGGTGAATTAGAGTTATGTATTCCCATGTTTTTAATGACAGTTTCATAGGTACGTAATTTCTACTTAAATTCGGAAAATGAGGTTGCACCATAGAGGATTATTTTATCTGAACGAGGCCCATCAATTCCATTAATTACGTACTGGATAATTGATGTTTCGTCAATTTTTAATCACATCTATTTGCTAATTCCCGCATGGAATTAAAATATTGCATTAAAGTCTCGGTTTTATACATTTTCCTTTTTTCTAATTCACGGTGAATTTCTATTGAAGTGACTGAATCCGAAAATTCTTCAATTAAAGCTTTTTTGAATGACTCGTATGTATTTAAATTTCTTTGTGAAAAAAGAAATGATTTAGCAGTTCCACATACTAGACGTTTCGCGAAAATTAATTTTTGAGAAGAACTGAGAGCTGGGAATAATTCAAAATTTTCTTCAACATCGTGAAAGAAACTATTTACAGAATAAAAATCTTCCCCGGTAAATTTTCTACTAATCGCCGAAATATCCCGCAATAATGTCTAAAACTGGGTATTCATCTCTGTAAGGGAGGCTTCGTTTGAATAGGGAGGAAAAGTATTTTGTGTACAAAGAGATGAAACGTTTTGATGTGCCGGCGTGAAAGAATAACCTTGAACGCTGGGCAGGGGAGAATTACTGACCGGATGTTGTTGAAACGGGGAGTGCTGGTCTGTCCCTTCCGATGAAAAATTCCTGTCTAACGTGATTCGTTTTTGAAACGTGGTTTTTGAAACTACGTTTTCGCCTTCAGAAAAGGATGCCTCCGAATTATTTAATGTTAGTTGGAATTCATCTAAGTTCGTCAAAGCTTTAAATATACTATTGCATAAATTTTGCTCATTTGTTTCTACGTCTAAATGCAATAAATTAGCGACTGAGATAAAATCAGGCAATGAGAATTCGGTTAAAATTTTTTCTTTGTGTTCTTCAACTCTAAACTCTTTAGGGAATGTAGAAAAATTTCTTATTTTATTTCGCGAAGAACGGTCAAATTCGGTGAATCCTAATATAGAATTTAATGTTTTTACAGCACGAGTTGTACCACATTTCAACGAATTAGCAATTATAGGAATATCGCCTAATTTAATTTTTTTACAGGACATTTTAATATACAAAATTAATCACTTTGAAAATTTAAACGGTGCAAGGTTGTAATCAAAATTTCCCTATCACACTCTGAGTTAAAACTACTAAATACAGTTATTTTAAAGCCAAATCCAGTTGACGCACTAAATGAATCCAAGAAAAAGAAATTCCAACAACACGTTTTTACGCTTTTTGCAATGTAGCGTCCACTGAAGAAAAATATTAACGCGTCTTAAAAATTTCTCTCTTCTAGAGGAGATTTTCCTTAATATGCAAGAGAAAGGTCGAGCCCCCAAAATATGGGAAAGTGACTACAACCTAAAGATGATAAATGATTTATTTAACAAGATGATGGATGAAATATCTAAATTATACTAAACAGCAAAGGAGAACGTCTTTCTCCTACGTCTAAAGCTTAGCGTCCCTAACGTCCGTCTACTTTTTTTCCCGTGTGTCCTTTTAGTCGGACATTCCTGACGGGGTTTGACGTCAGTGTGGACTGCTCCACCCTAAGTACAGGGGGAGGGGTTGTCCATTGCACATATCCAACCCTACATATATAATTTTTCAGATAGTGATGTGTACTGCTCTTTTAGTGACTGCAACAGGGAATTTATTGTTGCATTATCTGTTTATATAGTATTAGAATCTCTCCGACATAATGCCTCAACAGACAGTTTTATTGGAAGTAGAGCAAATAAAGTTCTGGATATTTAGTCGAATTTACTATCGGAAAAATCAGTTTGCTCACTTGAGTCGATCATTGCTTTTTTTGGATTGGAATTTTCAGTTTCAGTTTTTCACGTAAGGGAGACATAAAAACAAAAACGTATACTATTTTGCTATGCTCACGATTCATGAAAATATAGTGGAAAAAATTTTAAAAATTTCTCGTAAATACCCAAAAAATGGTAAAACTTGTGAATACCGGTATTACAAAATTGTACAAATGACTCAAAATACTGGTATTCGGTGTCCCAGTATTGCAATCCCTAGCATCGCCTCTCGCTTCAGTAAACAAATCCGTACAGCCGTAGTATTTATTTGCGTTAGAGTTATATTTTTTGCTTCGCAGAAAAAATGTTAAGTGTAACAATAGAGCAACGAAGTGTTGTGAAATTTTACATAAAACTTGGGAAAACCCCTTCTGAAACTTATAATTTATAAAAAGAAGTTTTATGGCACTGAAGGTTTATTGAGAGCCCGTTTTTTTAGGGTTTAAGTGTTTTCAAAATATCCGAGGCGACATTGAAGATGATCCATGGCCGGATAGCCCTTCCACGTCAAAGAAAGATGATAATATCGAAAAAATCGATAATCTGGTTTGATATGATCGTCTGATGCGTGTTAGTGTGATTGCAGAGATTAGGAATTGACACAAAATCCACATAGTAAATTTTACATAAAAATTTTGGCATCCAAAAAGTGTGTGCTAAAATGATGCCTACCTTTCTCAAGTTTAAACAAGGATAAATCCAGCAAACATTCTTATACTGACAGAATATCATCGAAATGGCCCAAACTAATTGGAAAGAATAATACGTGTGATGAATCGTAGTTTTTTACTTATGTACCTGAAACGAAGCTCCAATTCATGCATTGGAAGAGCCCATCGTCCCCGAAAACCAAAATGGTTCGAATGAGCAAATCAAAATTCAATGCATTGATGATTGGTTTCTTCCAATATTCATGAGATTGTTTACATTCACTGGTTTCCTGGTCAAGCTATTAATAGGCGCTACTACTTCTCCGTTCTTTCTGAACTCCGTAAAAGAATAAGGATGAAATGATCGGAATGGGCTCAATTCATGTGACGTCATAATGACGTGATAATGATAACTTTCACAAAAAATCAATCAATCTTTTGCTAAAAAAATGCCACACTTCATACAATATGGAATAATGAAAAATTTCACTTATCTGGTATCCTTATGTGTACAATTTTGATCTGGGTTCGAGCGATGGTTGTAAACAAATTCGTTTCAATAAATAAAAATCCAATGAGTATACAATTTGTATTTTTAAGTCAATACTTTAATATTGACGTAGCACTGCAACTACATGATTAAAAACAGAACATTGATTTTTTATCACGTTAGATTATATATTAAGACTAAGAATTATTGCGTTACATCTTTTTTCTACAGCTTCTATAAAAAAAGACACGTAGTTCTCACGCGGATGCGTGGATTCAGTTCAGTTACTGGTGGTGAGTGAGTTTTGCCAGACACAACAATAACCATTTAATTTTAGCCAATCAGTTCAAAATCTCATGTGTGACGTCATAGTTACACGAAAGAAGCAATCTTGTGTTCTTAGCTAATCAATTCATATGCGTCGTTGTTACCAAATTTCGATGTTTTAACAAAAAAAAACGAATATGTCTACATCAATAAAGCACACAGTAGACAAAATGCCTTAGTTTAATAATATCAGAATTTTCTTAATTTTAAAATCGTTTTAAGACATTTATTTTTTTGTAACATTTGAAGATTTTACCCAATCATAAAATTAGAAATTTTACTTAAGTGTTAGAAGTAGAACAACAAGTAAAATTAGTTTAATGTCTGTTTTGAATTCAATGGAGAACACGTGTTTGTCTTTATCGTATGACCGTCATGAATTGAGTCCATTGTGGAAGGACAAGTCATGGATTCTATACCAAGATAATGCACCAGCTCATCCCCCCATTGTTTGCCACAAAACTTCTTGCCAAGTACGGCATCTTAGTGTTAGATCATCTGTTTTATTCAGCAGATCTTGCACCATGTGACTCCTATCGGTTTCCAAAGGTCAAGTTTGCGATTTGGTTGAAACAATGAAAGAGAAAGCGGCATGCGTCTTACAGAAATTGACACAAGAAGACTTCTAGAATTGTTTGAAACAGTAGCATAGTAGCATGGAAGACAGAGGAGATGCGTACACATTGAAGGTGATAATAAGTAAGCAGGTATGGACATAAAATAAATGTTTTATAGCATCAGACTTGTTATTTAATAACCACACCTTGTATAGCGAGGCATCCTCCTGTTGTGTAGGGTGGAAGTTAGGAAAGGGGTCTGCCAGCTCAGGTGTTGTCATTGTCATTTGACTGTCCATCCATCGCCAAAAGCTCTCATTCAGCTTCATAGTACAAGGTTATTATAGCTCTCACTCATTCCATGTACTTCAGGTAAGGATAACGACTACCTGAACATAGATAGTTCTTGTCAGTGGCTTTTTAAAAGTCATTTGTTTGACTCCTGAGGCCACTGAAGAAAGAACATGAGGGTGATAGCTAGTAATCATGGTCATAGACTCGTGGACGGCAAGTCACGAGTTCAAGCTATATTGCTTCTAAAGACACTTGGTGTAGTGGAGTTAATGCACATTAAATCGATTGTGGTATAAATTCCTTACATTAACGTGGTGGGAAAACTAGCTCAGGTATTGGCCTTTATCACTTTAACTGGGTACAAATTACGGAATCCTCGCAAATAGCCATTGTGCCCTAAACATTATAGTGCGACGTTTATAAACACTTTCTCGCCACTGAAGATCTTTTGTGTAGAGGGACTAATGCGAGTTAAATCTGCTCAGATTCGGAAACTCTACTGATGTTGTAGCAAAGTTTGACAGCAGATGACCATCTCGGGTGTCGCTTTCATTAGTGGAATATTGGTTGAAAATTACAAAGTCGATCACACTAATACAGGACTTCTCAAACTTTCAGTAGATTCCCCGCATCTCTTATTTCTTTTTCAAGGTCTTTCCTGTCTCATTAGTTAGACAGTGACATCTCATCTGTGTGTTCGTGTTTGTGTATGTGTTTTTTTACCTCCTTTTTTGTATTTCCATTGCTATACAAAATTGTAAAGTTCTTTTACTATATTCTTCAACATAATCTCAATAATCTTGGGAGGGGAGGGTTCCTCATTCGGGAGCACATTGTATATGTATTTTGTTTAGTACCAAATAAAGTAACTTCTCGGAGGGTCTGTAAGTACACTCATGTCCATAAATTAAGAATAATGAAGTTCAGGCAAAGGAAGAGACAGAAGCAAAACAAATTTGACTTATTTGTAAAGTCTATTTATTAAACAAAAGGTAAAGAGCAAAAAAGATGCTATATGTTTGACATAATTAATAAAAATTGCGATTTTTCTCCCTGGAGCAAATTTTTTTAAAAAAACCTATTTACAAAAACCAGTATAACATGGTTAGTATGATGGTTAATACGGAGTATGTTTTGGACGATGCAATACAGGCCTTACAACGCCTAGGCATGCTGAGTATCAAATTATAAATCTGATCTTGGGGAATATTACACCACTCATCAAGCAATGCCCTCCGAAGTTCCGGTAGACAGGTGGGAGGGGGTTGATGGGCTGCAATTCGTCCGCCAAGCATATCCCACACATGCTCTATTGGATTCAAGTCCGGTGAGTATGCTGGCCATTCCATACGTGTGATATCCTCCGATTGAAAACATTCATCTACAATGTTTACACGGTGAGGACGGGCGTTGTCATCCATAAACAGAAATTCAGCACCCATGGCGCCCCTAAACAAACGTACATGTTGTTCCAGAATGACATCCCGATAGATGTGGCCTGTCATCGTTACACTCTGAACATGCAGGTCAGTTCTGGAACCAAGAATAATTCCTCCCCAAACGAGCCATCCTGCACCACCGTAATCGTTCAATGGTGTTCTCTTGGTGGTAACGGGTACCTGACGCTCTCCATATTAAAGTCCGGCGAGAATCAGACTGCAAACTAAACCTGGACTCGTAGGAAAACTTCACACAAGACCACTGTTGTGGTGTCCACAATGCATGCTCTCTACTCCGGGTTAATCGCAGACGTCACAATGAGTTGCGGTAAGTGGAACACATCTGCCAGGCCTACAAGCATATAGACCAATGTTCCCTAAGTGTCTGTACACGGTTTGCCTTGAAACTGTCGTACCGGTAGCCGAAGAGAGCGGACGAGAAAGGTCTGATGATGTGCTCCGTCTGTTTCTTTTGGCAGTAACTGCCAAATATACCGGTCCTCATTCGGCATTGTAACTCAGGGGCGACCTGGGCTGTAACATCTAATCACATTACCATCATCTTGGAAACGTTGCCAAAGCCTGGAGATGACACTCTGGGCGATTCCAAGTTCCTCGGATACTTCCAGCTGGGTACGTCCGCATTCCAGTCGTCCAATAATTCTATCACGTAAAAAGTCATCCAAATGCTTTCTTTGTGCCATAACTATGCGGTTATTGCACTGAAAGGCTTTTAAAGCGCTTGTGAACAATTTTATTTCTTTTCCACCATTCCTTAAATACCCCTCTCTTACACTCTCGTGATTGTGACGTACTATCCGCGCCATCTGGTGGTTTCCTGTAACTTGCATATTCTTCTTCAAGATGTGTGTGATAATTCTACAGGTGAAATTTTTATTTTAGATTTCAATTTCTGTGTGATTCTGAATTATCCTTAATTTATGGACATGAGTGTAGCTCGAAACCCTTTAGATGTGAGCTCGATTCTCCGAGTAAGTAAGTAATTATTTGCAACACTATATTTAGTCATCATTTCATTGCACCTTCCTCAAAGAATAACAACGTATTGAATGCAATAATAATATACTTTGAATAAAGTTACAATATAACTATAATTATAAACCGTACAAATTACTAAGATAATTATTAAACTTCGTAAATAATTTTGTATAATGCACAGGTCCATGGGAGTCACTAGTAATTATTAAAGTTGTTATAAATTTATTATTGGTAAATTAATTATCAGATACATTAAACAGTATGGTACATTTATAACTATATCAGTATAAATATATATTTTTAATTTTTATTATGTTAAAATGTATTTTGTTTTGCTTCCTTTCAGTAAATTAATTAAAATCGTTTATTTTCGACATGCTCACCCCCTTTACGAAGGGTTGTTACTCCCCTAGGGAGGAGGAGGGCCCCACATTTGGAGAAATGCTGTACTAATAGAAGGAGGAAAAAGGGAAATAGTTTTGTTTTATTTTCTGTGTGCCATTTTTTTTGTTTTTCAGCTCGTAATAACTTCGCATTTGCTTAGGAGATACTCATTATACAGGTTGTATTTGTAAGGTCATTCAAACTTTATTTTGTTTTCTTTCTCTATTACTTCGCATTTTTTTTATTTCTGTATCATTTACATTTTTTTCATACCAGTACATTTTGAAACTTTGTAATTCCAGCCTTAACAATCTTTTCTAAAACTTACTTGTGAGTTATTTTAAACTACATTCGTAACAAATGTCCCTGTGAAAAATGAAAAATAAAAAAAAGTATTTAATAAAAGTGGAGCATGGTAAGGTTTTGTGTGTTTTCCGGGGAGACCCTATTTGTATTTCTAAACTCTTCTGGGTGAGCTCGATTCCTTGAATAATTTCTCAAATATAGCTCTCGTGTTTCTTTTGAACAAGACACAAACAACCCCAATGAATTATTCCATATAAATCAAGGCATTCCAGTTTTAACAAGATTTTCTAAAACTTTTCCGTAAGACGTTTCAACGTACATTTGTGTACTTCTGTGAAAAACGAAAAACAAAAAAGTGTTTAATAAAAGCGAAGGATGGGAAGGTTGTTTTCCTGGGAAACCCTATTTGTGTGTATTTCTAAACTCTTCTGGGTGAGCTCCAATACTTGGGTAATTTCTCAAATATAGCTCTCGTGTTGCTTTTGAATTCGACACAAACAATCAATGAATTAACCAATATAAATCAAGGGGTTTTGAAATTTTTACACTTGCTTCAAATTTTTTGTAGTCCATTTCTTTTGATATAATTAATTATTCAAGAAAATAATACTATTTTTTTAAATTAAAGAATTTTTATGTGTACGCGCTCTTGATCTATTACTTTCCCTTAAGAAAATATACTCCTTTAAATATTGTTTAATAACTATCTTTTGAACTGCTTACAATTTGAGAAAATGTTTCAGTTATCTCGCCTAAATGAACTTACTCACCCAAATAATCGTCTGAAGCTATTGTTTGCTAATCAGCTTGATCTCCAAATCGAAGATCCCATTTCCTTCTCCTTAGAAGAATCGAAATCAACTGAACGCAACTAATTCCATTCATTCCCTTGATAGGCTTCATCTTCTATCTTCAGAAATCTTTCCACTTGACGAACGAAATCTGCCTCGTTTTCATTCGCTTATTTACTCTCATGAGTCAACTCCACCCTTCTTTCCTGTAGTATTGAATTCGTATTGTGTTTTGTCTAAGAAGGAGGAAATATATATTTTTAATGAATACTTTGTTATTATCCAGAGAATATGAATTATCTTTCCGAGTAAGGGGTGTATGAAATACAAAGTACACTCAGAGTTTCTTAATCTTTAATAGCTTTAAAAAAGCAGACATTACTATAGTTTCGAATATTTAAGGTTCTTAATTGGTTCATTTAACAATGTTTTTCAGACTGAGGGGCGGGCTCACCTAGACGGACGTGATAACTCTAGGAGGGGGGCGCGAGCATATTGAAAAGTCGAAAACAAGAGATTATTTTAAAACAAATTATTAATTTACAGAAAGTTAGCAAACGGAATACTTTCTGACATAATAAAAAATGAAATACAAATTTATACTGATATAAAACACTTATAAAATACAGTGTGCGATACTGATACATTTATAATAATTTAACGATATTAAGTTAAGAACAAGTTTAATAATTACCAGTGACCCCATGGACTTATCATATAAAGAATTATATACTAAAAATTAACACTTATCTTGATAATTTGTAAGGTTTATAATTCATCCCTTAACTCTGCTGATTAAAAGTTACGTGATTTGATCCCCAATGCCACCATTTTTTAACACGATGGCAAGTGCATGTGGTGATTGGTTGAGTGAAAAGTAATAAATGATAAACAATCTTTTGAAATAAGGTAAATCCTTCGCAAACACTGTTATTGTCCTATTATTGCATTCCAAAACCTTCGGAATAATTATTTGGATAGCAGTACAGAGAAAAGATCATACTTCGGAAAGACGTATATGTACGTCCGGGACAATTAGCGTCTTGGCTGAGTGAGACATTTATGTACGCCAGTGGCACATAAGAGGTTGTTGTTGTTGACTAATTCCTCCTGTCTAGCCGCAGGCTAGACCAGGTCCATGAGCCCAAGAGTCCTCAGGAAATCGTACACCAAAAGAGGACTGGAATAGATGTCCTCCCTATCAAGTCCTGCACAAAACAAAAGATGATCTGGAGTTGCCTGTACCAAATTGCATTTAGTACAATTCTCGTAAATTTTCTGGCCTAAGTTAAAGGAAAGGCCTCTAATGTGTCCACTTGCAAGCCTACTAATAGTTGTTTGGACGACTCTATCCGCCTTGATGGAAAGGGCACCACCTAGGGCCTGCCTATTATACCAGGGGTGAGTCGGAGGAGTCTTCCATAGTTCTTGAATCAAAGATTTCGTTTTAGAAAAAATTTCCGAGAAGGTCAAAGTTCTTCTCGACATTAAATCTTCAGTGACACCTTCCTTGGCTAAAAGGTCAGCTGTGTCATAAGAGGTTAAAGTCGTATTGCAGCTTTAGCGTCAAAGTATAGTATTTTTGTGTACTATACATTAAGAATAGTCGGTAGCCCCTATACCGACAATGTTAAATTGAGCCATTTTAGGAACCAGTTTCTCAAAAACTGTTAAATATAGAAACTTCAAATTTTGTCTGTATATAAATTCGGCTTTTTTATTTAAATACTGGTAAATATATTTAAAATATATTGTTTACTTTAAAAAATTCATACTTTTACTTTTTACAAAAAATACTTTTTTCAAAAAATTCATCCTAAAAGTATCACTTTGAAATTTTTGAAAACTGTCATATTTTTTACGATAACTGCTTTTCAGCAAAATATTTTGGGAAAATCTCCAAAAAATAGCCTTATTATATAGAGTTACATGTTATTTATGTGCAGTAAAAATTGCATGAGCACTCATTCTGTAGATTCTGCGAAAATGGTACACGTGGTTTGAAAACAACCATTTTATGATAATTGCATTTTTAGTGTAAAAAAGCCATTGATCACAAAAATAATGAATTACAATATGTATTTGCTCTATTTTATTAAATATTAGCTTATTCTCTATTACATTTAAGGCTTTTTAGTTTTTTCTTTTACTTATATTTCTCAGAAAATACATATATAGCATTTTTCACTTTTAAGCTATCGAGCTATTTTGTAGCGATTGATTATTTTACTCAAATTCTGTATCAATTTTTGAGGAATTTTCAGTTCTGATACATTACTTTCATCACATTTGACTATAAAGCATCATAAAAACCATGTGAAAATGTGTCAATACATGAAAATATGGCTCTGGTAATACATGATTATACCTATTTCGAAAAGTTTCATTAGTGTTTTATATATTCACCTGTTAACACAATTTTTTACAGCATCAGAATTAAAAATTTTCTTTAAATATTTGGTAAATGGTATTCAAAACAACAAGAAATCTGTTTTTATGTTTTTGAACATGAAATTTATGTATTTGTATATATGTAACAAGCTATGTGCAACGAAAAAAGGCATTGCATTTTTAGATATTTATATATCTTTTACTAAGAACCTATTGGACACCAAAGCTTAAAAAGTTGTATAAATACACAATATATATGAAATATATAGTAAAAATTTCCAGTTCATGCATACAGTAGATTTATAGAAAAAAAGCATATGCAATTTAATAAAAATTGTCATTTTCTGTGTTACGACATCTGTTCATTAGTGAAAAATGTCTAAGAAATATTTTTAAAATTTTACATAAAGAATAAAAACACACAACAATATATATGAAATATATAGTAAAAATTTCCAGTTCATGCATACAGTAGACTTATAGAAAAAATTATACACAATTTATTAAAAATTGTCATTTTCTGTGTTACGACATCTGTTCATTAGTGAAAAATTTCTGAGAAATATTTTTAAAATTTTACATAAAGAATAAATACACACAAAAATATATATGAAATATATAGTAAAAATCTCCAGTTCATGCATGCAGTAGATTTATAGAAAAAATAACAGACTATATATATATATTTAAAAATATATTAATTAGAAAACACAGTAGCTTTTGTATAAATGTTTACCTCATCAAAAAGATCCTGCTCTATAGCTGGTTTTTACCTTATTTTTCTTATAATATTATCTTCTTTCTTTCTTTTTCTTCTTTTATCTTTTCTAATTTTCTTCCAGCGTCCAGAAAAAGCATAAATTGATTTCATTAGTCTTTCCCTATCGATAAGTTTCATGGCACTTACTGAATATTCTCCAGGTTCTATGCCCATTTTTTGAAGCATTTTTAATTTCGATACATTACCATTATTAAAGGAACAAACAGCAACATAAACACCAAGCGAAAGTGTTTCAATCTGTACAAATGTTGCTTTGGGAACACGTGACCAAATGACATTATGAAAACTTTCATTCGGATTTTGTGATTTTCCATACAAATATTTTTTCAACAGATCAGGATGGGAAAGATCTTCAAATATAGGACGCATTGCTTCAACAACAGCGACCGGAAGACTGTTTTTATGTTTGTAAGACTTACCTGATGCTTCAGTCTTTTTAAACCCACACCATGAATTTTCCCCAATGGGACAAAAACCATGTTGAGGATATTCATCAGTTGATAACTTATGCAGAAAAATGGCCCAGATAGCTTGCCGCATATTCTGAACACTGCTGTGATTTCTCCGAATAGCTGATCCATAGTATGACTGCAAGTTATCAATTTCATGTTCAGTCAAACGATTTTTCCCACTTGAACACTTACCGTCTGACAAGATTTGCCCTTTCAATTGAGCTTTTAATCGGTTCCTTGTTCCCATGCGCTTCATTACATGGGCAATACATTCCATTTTTTCAATTGGATATTCATTTCCGTAAATGTTTTTCTTTTCTGCCACATCAAATGCTTTGCAATCCCCATCTCCTAAGTACGTAATATATTGGGCATTATGTAAAGATAATGACCGTTAAAAAAGTTTTATTCGCACCTTGGATTTCCATCGCTCCACTAGATCCAACGTAGTTCCTTTTACAATCCTTTTCATGAAAAGGCAAGTTTTTACAAGTACAATATTTCGAAAAAATATCAACATCTATCACCTTACCTGTATCAATGCTGGTCACAGTAACTATACCATTCAAGAATGTGTAACCACGCTTCTGCCGTGTCTCATCTACAGCTACCACTATATTTTTGTTACTTTCATTTTCACAAATAGCTTCCTTCACACTATTTTGAATTGAATCCTCGTAAACAAGTTTTGCAGCATTTAAAATTCGCTTACTGTACGGAGAAAACATTGCAGGTGGTTGCGGAAGATTCATTACGCCGCAGAACATTCTCCCTGCTTCTGCACCTTTTCCAATTGAACGCATAGCATACACAAACCTGGTATTTATTGTAGCAATTTGTGTTCCTTCATGAAAATTTGAAGAAGAGAATTCTACACGATATGGACAAGCAAAACATTTCAGGACAAACGTAATAGCCAGTCCAGACTTACCTTTTAAAACTTGCATGTCTAAACCACTGTTGCACATTTTACAGTGAACTTCATTCTTGAAAACAAAAGCAAGAATATTCAAATTTATGATTGCATTTATAATCCCTACGATATCACCAAAAGAAGAAAAACTCTAATTTAAATTGGGAATTTTCTTTTCTTTTGCACATACTGCTTTGATTCATGTGCATGTTCAGAGCTTGAACATTTAATTTACTATCAGCGGTACTTACTTTACTATTAATAGTATTCTTACGTGAATAATACTTACCTTTGCGTTTCTTGAAAACCTTTTGAGATCTTGGCATTTCAAAATTTCAGAAATTTTAAATATCGATAAACGGTAAGCGCTCAATCAAAACGTGTTCGAAAGCGCCAAAAATAGGTAAACAACCCTAACAGTTACACTTGCAGTTATTCTACAGTTAATTTCGTGGGAATAAATAAAACATATAATGGCTTTGCAAAAGCATCCCAGTTTTAAAAGGCCAATATATGTTTACATTTCTATCTGTCAAAGTAGGCGTGGCAAATGAGTTGATTATTTTTTAAAAAAACATTTTAAATTATTTCTAATTCATAAATCGACTAGAATGTTAAATCATTGGAAAGGGCTTAATTTGAAGATTTGTTAAATATCAAAAACTCAAAATCGATTTCTCAAAGGTGTTTACCATACTGACTGCCTTTAAGTATAGTATTACATTATACTTATGTGCAGGGGGGTGGGGCGATGAAAATTCTTATTGGATATTGGGTCACAAGTAGAAAAACTTTGAGAAGCACTGATTTAAGACAGTGCTTCCAATACTCTCAATATTTGTGACCCAATATTCAATCATAAATTTCATTGCACCCTACCCCTCTATAAAATAACAATGCATTGAATTCAGTACTTTACTTTGACGCTATAGATACAATACGACTTGAACATTCAAAGTGCCACTCCGGTGTATATGTACATCTCTCTCAACCGGTGCGTTAAATGTCCTGGACGTATATATACGTCTATCAGAAGTATGATCATTTCTGTGCACTGCTATTCATAAAATAATTCCGAAGGTTTTGGAATGCAATAAAGGAATTCATAACAAGCTCATGGGGTTCCTAGTAATTATTAAACTTGTTCTTAACTTAGTGTACTGTTAAATTAATTATAAAAAAAATTGTGTGTGCAGTACTGATACATTTATAATTGTATTATATCAGTGTGTTTTATTTTTTATTGGGTCAAAATGTATTTTGTTTGTTTACTTTTACTAAATTAATAATTTTTTTAAAATTATCTTTTGTATACGACTTTTCAATATACTCGCGCGTTCCTCGTAGAATTATCACCCCCCCTTAGGGAGGCACACCTCACAGTTTGCTAAACGCTGCTTTAAGGCTCTTAAGTTGTTTTTTAAGGCTCTCAAATTGTTCCTTAAAACTAAAATTTTATAGAACAATTTGGTGTAAATGCACTATTGCAACCATGTCACCTTTTAAGATAACTCACCAAATTAGCAACTCCGATTTCGTACATGTCGAAGGCGCGCGGGTTTGGCAACCGTGGGCTTCGTTTCGTATCCTTCCACTTCCGCCATCCTAAACCTAACTGTTCGTTGATATAGCAAGCTGTAATACTAAAATACAAATATGGGATTTACCGAATGCTTCAATAATAAAAGTAATAATAATATATTTATATATAATTATTATTTTTTTACTATAACTATATATAATAATATAAAATTAGTAATAATGATACAATAAAAAATCAAATTAAGTGATAAAAATTATGTTATTATTATTTATTTATAATTATTTGTGTTTTTTGACAGAGTATTTTTGACTACTTGCTGCATATTCCTGTCAGCTTATTCAGTTTTTAGAATTTTTGCGGTTTTGTTTAATGTCACCAATACGATTGCGGTATTCTAATATTTAATTTTAATTACATATATTTCAATTAAGATAATGAACCAGATAAGGAAAATGCATGTTTATTCTGCCAACTGATTAAAAAAAATATTTCTTTAAGAGTAATTTTGAGTAAAAAACATTTTGTTTCAAATGCATTCAACACTCGTGAAAGAATAAAAAGCCCTTTATCCGCATTGTGATGCAAATGAGAAAATGTATCATTATATTGCATGCAACTATTTTACGATGCATTTCAGTTTCAGCAAATTATTTTAACACTATTCATTAAACTTATGCTGTGACAAACAAGATTATTACATAAATCACATGAAAAGAAGAAAATGCAGACAAGAGGATTAATCCAATTAGTATTATTTAGAAGGGGGAAAATGTATAAACATTGGGGAAAAAACAAATAGGGCTATTATTTTTAAGTAATAATTTCCCAAATCATACTTTTCTTTTTTCCCGATTTTCTAAAAATAATTCGACTTTGAAGTAATTTACGCCTAGAAATATGTAGAGTTCCTCTGGTTAGTCCTCTTTTTTCGGAGCGTGTACGAGAAAAGTTTGCAAAAAAAAAATGCAGCTTTTTTTCTCTTTAGTTTTATTTTATTGTATATTACAATAAAATAGGTTTGCTTATTTGTAGTAAATGCATAAAATTACTTTAGCACAAAACTATCTCCACGTGATGTTTATCCTCTTTAAGGAGTCCGAACATGTTGAAAATGACCAAATTCGGTCATAACAGACATTTTTGTTTTTTATTTTATTGAACAGAGCTATATTTTGGGTCTTTGATCCTACTAAAAAACTTTTTGAATCTAATATTTATATTTTTTTCTAGAGAATGTACAAAATTATTTCTTAATATACGAATATGTTTTTGAGTTATGACCTGTTATTTAAATAATGATCTCATAAAGAATGTAACAATTCTTATAATGTTTACTCAATGAGCTCTAAAATTTTCAAATTTGAATAAAATATTAAAATTTTAGTACATTTCCTAGATAAATGCATCTAATTTGTGTTAGTAATATTTTACTAAGAAATGTTTATTATTTTTTTTCTCGGACTTTCTTTTGAATTTTTTCAAAAATACTGCTAAAATTTCACTTATAATTGTGATTTTTGTAAAATTTAGGTAATTTATTTCAAATATTGTTAGTTAAATAGTGTGATTTTTTGGTATTAATTCTTATAAAAATGTTTTTATAATGTTTAATATGCTATTTTGTTAAGAAGTACTCCGAATGTGTTCGGATACCTTAAATAGTTTTCTTCCGTCCAATCAAATCAACACTTTAAGTCTGAGTTTCTTAAAATTTCCCTAGAGGGGTGTGATAACCCTCCGTGGGGGGCGTGAGCCTATCGTAAAGTTAAAAACAAGAGATTGTTTGAAAAAATTATTCATTTAGTGAAAGGAAGCAAAACAAAATATACATTCTGACATAATAAAAAAATAAAAGAAACATTTACACTGTGGAATAGTGTACTCATATAAATGTATCAACACCACTCAATGAATTTTATAATTAACTAGCTATTATACTCGTTCTTCGCACGGGTGAATTGAAAAATTAAACAATACAGGTTGAATGATAAAAAAAGTTTTTAATGAGTTAATTTTACGTGAATTGCAAATATTAAGCAAACAGCAACCAAAAAGCTTTTTGCATATCTCAGCTGAACAATAAAAAATCCTGTTTGTTAACATTTAAGTCTGTAGATCTAATAGCTGATAAACAGGATTTTTTTGTTTTATCTATAACTCCCCTTAACTCTCTTGTGGGTCGATTTTTTAAAAAACACCTTCCTAAGCTGCTCTCTGCTGAGAAAAAGTAGCACATTGTTAAAAAATGTGTGTAATGAATGCTTGAAATAGTATAAATAATTTATATTTGGAAGTGCAATACGTTAATATTACTTTTCGTTGTATTTATTTTATGTTAAAATTGTAATCAGCCTCACTCTCCGCCTGTTCAAGTTTCGCAGTTCCTGGCACCTGGCGTAGACAAAACAAAATGCAAAGTTTTGCTTCACACATAAAATATAGATATAAGCTATCACGAGCGTTTTTGCAGATGGTCGAATTTTTTCCTACTGACTTAACATTTATCGTTATATTTTGTACACTTCACACAATATCTCTATAAATTGTAGCCTATGTATTATTCTGATGTATAAGCTATATTACTGTAAAGTTTCATTAAAATCTCCATTCGGTTGTTTTTGCGTGAAAGAGTACCAAACATCCATACAAATTTTCACGTTTATAATATTAGTAAGGATTTGTTAATACTAAGTTAGGAACACAATTTTAATATTTACTAGTGTCTCCCACGGACTTTTTATACACAAAATGTAATTCTTATCTAGATAATTTGTACGGGTTATAATTAAAGTCTTATGGTAACTTTAGCGTCAAAGTGCATTGTTATTGAATTCAATACATTGTTACTGTATGGAGAGAAGTGCGAAGAAATCTATGACTGAAAATTGGGTCGTAAATGTTGAAAATTCCAGAAGCACTTCTTTAAGCTGAAAACAAGCCTCTGTATAAATTGGAAATTCACTACTGAACAACGTATGAAAAGTAAGTGAGGTAGATCAAATAATATACATGATGATACAGAGGAGTTGATGTTAGAGGAAATACTGCCGCATTAATTCGTGCCAGTACCATACTTAGGTAGCCACTTTAACGAGACGTTACTACAGAGGATTTTGACTTTGTCAAGTCCGGGGGGTTGCTACTCTTTTCAGTTATGTACAAATTAATTCTTGCTCTTTGCTTTGTTTTGTCTGCATACTGAGTGCTCATTCCTAGCGATTAACTTAATAAAAGGAAATGGATCCTACTTTTTGATGGTCTTCATTTCGAGTTTAATTCAATGGTTTCTCCATCATGCTGTGTCCGGATCCTCAGGATTGAATTTATGAGCGTAATCTCCACCTAAAACCAACATGAGGATGAGATACCTCGACACAGCTTCATTTGACATACGGGTAAAAAATTATGGATATCTAAATAGTATTCAAATATGTTAAATTACAGAAACATAAATTAGTAGATAAAGCTGTTATATATAATAAACTAAAACGATAAACAATGTAACAATACGATTTTAAAAATGGAAAAGTGTCATAATTTCATAGCCTTCTTTTAAATATCAAACCATGCCCGAACTCTCTCCTCTTCCCGAGTGAGTGAGTGAGTGTTTGTGGTTTAATGCGCAAGAGCCAAATTTGGCTCTTGCACCAAACATTTGTTACAATATGAAAACAATTGTTAAAATATCTAAAAATATTGGCAATACACTCTCAGTAAAAGTTAGAATATCAAAGCATGTGTAAGAAACCCTGCTCGAAAAAATGAGCTTGTGGTGGTATCTTCATAAGCCAGTAACAGTCTCCGGACAAGAGAGATCACTTTTGATCCCTCTGGAAGAGTGATCTACTTGCAACAAAAGCAACCGAAGTCGTCAGACTCACTTGACGCAGCAACCGAAGTCGTCAGACTCACTTGACGCAGCATCCGAAGTCGTCAGACTCACTTGACGTAGCAACCGAAGTCGTCAGACTCACTTGACGTAGCAACCGAAGTCGTCAGACTCACTTGACGCAGCAACTGAAGTCGTCAGACTCACTTGACGCAACACCCACCACCAATTTACAGCAACAACTCACACTCTACACATGCTCGCCATAACAAAAATCGTTCGCCTCTCCACTTATTCACTGGTAGGGGTATTTTCACAATCCAGTATAAACAACAGCCTCCGGACAGAAATGATTACTTTTGTCTAGTGGTTATGTTACGTGGCTACGGAATCTGGCGTTGCGGGTTCTGTCTTCGGATATGCACCTCCCCATGCTAAGAACTAAGCATTGCCATTTATAGCAAAAATTAACATTGCATTTAACAATTATAAAATGAATAACTCTGTATCAAACCCAGTGCTCTTGAATTGCTTCTAATAGATTCAGACAAGGGTTAAAGCATTGATTAAAATCCAATAAATTTTTCCGAACCTACCTGGACAACTCTTCAGGGCTGCGGTAGCCCAGTGGTCAAGGTATCGGATCATGGCAGGCATGTCATGAGTTCGAGCCCAGTACCACTAAAGACCCGCCGTGTAAAGCAGTGATGCATGCTAAGTCTGTCGAGAGCTGATACGTCCTCCCGCTGGTGTGGTGTGGTAGTTATGAAAAGGTGTGCCAGCTCAGGTGTCGTCCACGTCACTTGACCATGGTTCAAAATTACGTGGTCAGTCGCTAAAAAACCTCGTGTAGCTGAACAGTGCGACGTTAATATTCAGACACACATTCACTCACTCACTGAGCAACTCTTCAATAACTGCAACATTACCAAATTATTTTTAATTTAAATCTCATCATTAATATAAAACAAAGTAAGCTGAAAAATGTTTGCAAAATTTATGAAATTACAAAAATATCTTTCCTTACTCATTTATTTATTTAAATGATATGTTACTTTTTCACACACGCAAAAGGAGAAAGTATTTATATAAAATACAGTATGTAACAATAGTATAATTATGAAAAATATAACTATAAAAATTGTGATCGCTAAAATTTTGGCATTCCTTATTTGTGCTAGAAGTTATTATTTTATTTTCAGACGTCATAAAAGTATCACACAGTGTCAAACATTTTAAATCACAAACGATCCAATATTTGTACTACTGTTTTTTTATGTGTTTCCCTTCGAAGGTGATATGCTTTCTGTTAAACACCATCTATTTTCGAGTAGTTCAATCTAAACGGAATATTTTTACAATTCAGATGTGCTGCGAATGTTTCTTAAAAATATCAAGTTTTCATTTTATGGCACGTCGATTCAAATTTCGAAAATGCCATTTGCTTTCTAGAAATTGGGTCTTTGGCGAAAAAAAGAAACATTCACACTTTTCAGATCTGATTTTAGATGAATATATTATGCAAATAAAGCGTTGGTTGCATTTTATTATTGGACAAAGGCAATACACTTTAACACGTTACTGCAAATTTACGTGGTAACAAAAATGAAAGATTTACCAGATTTTCAAAAGGTTGCACTTCTTTTGTAGCCATTCCCGAATGATCCGATAAATGAACAGCAGGATTCTCAGCTTTGGATTTAGATTTTAAATTAAAGCTATCCATATTACTTTTTAAATGCATTGTTAATATGCTTATGAGGAAATAAATGGGATTTTTTTAAAATTCGATTTATCTAAATCAGTGTTCCTCAAACTGTGGGGCACGCCCCCTTCGGGGGGCACGAGCCTATTGAAAAGTCGCGAACAAAAGATTTATTTAAATTTTTTTTTTAATTTACTGAAGGTAAATAAACAAAATACATTCTGAAATAATAAAAAATAAAATACACATTTACACTGATATATTACACTTATAAATATATCAGTGCTACTCAATGCATTTTATAATTAATTTAACAATTCTAAGCCAAAAACAAGTTTATTAATTACTAGTGACCCCATGGGTTTGTCATATATATGATTTATAACAAAAATTAACACTTATCTTGATAATTTTTGTACGGTTTATAATTAAACCTTGACTGCCGATCATAAGTTTCGCGATTTGCATCCCAATGCCAACCGTTTTCCACGTAGGCACGTATATGCGATGTACTGGGGGGAGGGGGAGGAATAAAGGAGAAAAAATATACTAGAATAAGTAAATCCTTCGCAAACATTGTCAAGGTCCTTTTATTGCATTCCAAAGTCTTGGAATAATTTTACGGATAACAGTGCACAGAAAAAACCGCACTTCGGAAAGACGTATATATACACCTGGAGAAATAAAGGCTTTGGCTTAGCGAGACGTTTATACACACTGGGACGTTTATATTAAGAGGTTAAAGTCGCATCGTAGCTTTAGTGTCAAAGTATATTATTATTGAGTTCAGTACGTTGTTATTGTATGGGGGGGGGCGCGATGGAAATAATGATTGAATTTTGGGTCTCGAGTATTGCAACTTTGAGAAGCACTGATCTAAATAGTTTTTCATGTACATTTAATATTATTTGGCATTTTGTTTCCATTTAATATTGCATTTAATACTTCTTATTTTCTCAGTTTTCTCTCTAAAGAATCTAATTGAATTTTTGCAATTAAGAAATAAAGATTACGTTGCGGTTATAACAATGAATCAATATTATATCATAGTATAATTAATAGACCTTCTTTTTCTATTTTTAAGGAGTTTCTTGATGAGAAAAAATCACAATTTTTTATAAAAATTCTGATGATTAATCGCATTGATAAAATGCCTTATCTTAGTTTGTCATAACTAATATAACGCGTTTAAATTCATGCAGGGATTTCTACTTGATTCGGTGATATTCCTTAAAAACAATGCTTTCAAACTGTGTTAAACGGAACTCTGGGTTCCATGAACCAAAATAAAAATTCAAAAAGAAATTTGTAAATAAATCTGTGAAACTGATTCATGATGTCTGTCGAATTTCTTTATAACAATAAGTATCTAAAACCGTGTTTCAAATGTGCGTCTCACAGGAGAAACTAAAAATTAAATTTGGCATCTAACAGCCTATTTTAGAAAAGTTCTGCTACTTGTATTATAATAGAGCCCCTCGGTCTAGTCGGTGTACCCTGCTGTACCAATTCGTGATGGCCCTCACAACACAACAAGTGGCGTAGTCATCTTAAAGTAACAATGATCCAAACAGTAAAATTGTCACAATGTAGGACGCACATTGTTGTCTAGAATAGAACATGAGTTGGTGTTGAGCTTACTATGAATTGGTATCAAGGTCCTAGTCCATACCACGAGAAACATCCCCTGACCATAACTACACCTCCACCAAACCTTAGTGCAGGTACGATGTATTCAGGTAAAAATCATTCCATAGGCGTATGCCAAACCTATACTCTGCCATCCTACAGGTAGATATTGAATATGGATTCATCTCTCAAGAGAACGCGTTTCCACTCATCTACAGTTCAATTTCGAGGTGTCTTGCACCCCTTCAACTGAACAGTACGGTTGGATTTTGTAATCAAAGGCTTTTGGGCTGCAGCACGACCATGAAAACCAAGCAAATGTTCTTCCTTGCGGATGGTATTTATCGAAACCATAGTCCTGGAGGCTTGTTAGAACTTTTTGGGTATGTGGGGCATCGGTTTAGTGCGAGCTTTTCGAATTTCTTTGGACAGCACTGTTCAGTCTCTATCTCTGGTCATCTTGGTCTCGTAGTTTCGTGGGTCTTGTCGGTCAAAGTTCATTTCGATAATCACCACTCATCTTCCACTTTATAATTCCAAAATCCATTGTCCATTTTGTAATGTTAAACTCACTAGATATATTTCTTAAGAATCCACCATTTCTACGATATGTGACAACAGCGTCCTTCTCGAAGTCACACAGCTCTGACTTTTGTAGCTACTTGCAACTGTGTTTCCTACACCATATTTTAATACAAAAGTCACGATCTAGACCAGAATCAGATATCGTCATTTGCATGAGTGTCCATATATTTACCGATAGATATTGTATATCGTATATTCTTTTAAATTTCCTTTCTTTTCTGGATTCCAATGCGTCACATAAGAGTGATAGTATATCTAATAATCATATATTGCAAGGCTTATGGCCTTGCAATGACTTTGCACAGCTCTGAGTTACAACTATTTATTTTTAACACGTAATTTGAAGTTATAACATCACAAAGAATTAGAAATAGGATGGGTAGCTTTCATCACAGATTCCCCACCGAGTCGGGAGAGTTCGCTGGCTCCAAATTCCGGATTCTGCAGACTTCGCGGTTTTCCTAGTTCGTTTCGCGGAAGGCACCTCACCAGGGCTCTCTCTAAAAAAGCTCTTATCGCTGCGAGGGGCTCACACCAGCACCCTTCAAAACAATCTTTTATCGCTGCCAGGAGCTTCAACACAGCACCCTCCAAAACGCCAAGTCCCCTTCTCACTCTCTCACTTCCCGTATATATTCACCCCCCTCTAATCTCATCCGTCCTCATTATCATCTGATGCTTTGTCCCTTTTCCGCTCCTATCAGACTTGGCTCTTTTAAACTGTTGCCCTCAGCTGATCCCATCGGTTCCGACGCATTCCAGCTCCAGTCCCATAGGCGCCGATGTCTGGGTACACATTGTGTGTTTCCAGACGTGTTGTCGTCACCGGATTGGGAGCAAACAAAACACATTGTTGATGCGTCTCTTTGTGACGCCGAGGACCAAGTTCCGAAATTCCTTCCCCGGAATTAATGAAAAGACTGGAATTTCCGCCACGTTTGTCGGCAAGGGCGAGGAGTCCGTAGTAATTGGGGGAGTGATTGGCTTCGTCACAGCCTCATGGGCCAGTGTCTACCTTTGAAGTCCCCTCCACAGTGACGTCTTCCTCACCTTCCTTCTCCAGGTTTTCTCATTTACAGTCATAAAGACTAATTCCATTGAATCTGCCCCTCTCAGCCTTGTTCTTCCACGTTTCCAAATCCCAGTGACTTTGACAGCGAGTATCTTTTTGATGACATTGGCATCTGATATTCGAATTATATGGCCCTTTAATTCATGCTATTTATTTTTATGGGTTTAGTGATGCCAGGTTCTTTATAAAATCTGTATATAGTTCAATATTATATATATCTTCTTCTCCAGCTATTATTTTCATTTACGCCTCCAAAAGTATTTCGAAGTATTTTTCTCTCAAAGGATAATATTTGATTTTCTTCCATTTTTGTTGTTGTCCAAGTCTCAGATGCGTATGCCAGAACTGGTCTAATAAGAGTTTTGTAAATTAAAGATTTTTGCATGTGCAAAGCAATTTATATTTATATAGTATATCTATCTAAATATGCTGCTATATATATATATATATATATATATATATATATATATATATATATATATATATATATATATCTGCTTTGCACTTGCGAAAAAACGCTTATTACACACGCGTGGCTAATCACAACCCAACTTTGAGCCCATTGAAAGTTTTCTAACTGAACAAAGGAAAAATAGGTGAAAATCCAATTTTTTTAACTTTTCTTGGGTTGCTATTCACCTGTTAACAGTGAATACGGTGAAGAAGCTTTTATTTTTACTGAGGCAAACTAATGCCAATACATAGACGAAAGTATTTAAGCATTCATGTGATGAGTTAAAAGCACTTATCTTACCAAATATAGTGACGATCGACTGTATATTCAAGGATCATATATTTGATCGACTGAAGAATGATTCCTCTCAACGGAAGATGGTAACCTTTCAAAGTTTCGACCTATCCCAATGATTTCAAAAATGACTTAGTAAAAAAAATAAGCCTATATCTATTCACAAATTAGAGAACATTTATATAAAAAAAATATGATTTACGATATTCAGTTTTCATATTAAGAGAGGAAAATGTTAAAAGTACGACGACAGCAGATACACTTTACTGAAATTTTTTAAAATATATATATATAATAAAATATTTACTCGATGGCATAAAGATTCATAACCACATTAATTAT
>BMAU01020339.1:0-124296 GCA_019973935.1 Trichonephila clavipes | reverse complement strand
GCCAAATGTACGAGAGCTTGAACTAAACACGAAGCATATTTTCAGACAGAAATATGTCTCTATTTTTAAGAAAATTTGTAATACTGTAACTCATGTAATATATATATATATATATATATATATATATATATATTATTTCTAATGTGCTGCGGATTGGAGTTTGTCCACTGCAGAACTAGTACATTCCCCGGAAGCTGGTATCTCTTTTTTACTGCAGCACCATATAAAGGCGAATACCAATCGCCGCAGGTAGTTTGACACCTAGTTTCCTCCCCAGAAGGAGGCACCTGAGCTCTGACGATGCGAACCTGTACTTGGATTTAATTTTGCCGCGAGCACTCAATTGATGTTTTGCATGCCGTATAATCATACGACATGGCTGCTGTCGATTTTCTATATCGGGAAAATCCACCGACTTCGGCCGGGATCGAACCCGATACCATGAGTGCAGAAGGCCAGCGACAAACCAACCACGCCACCCAGCGGGCCATTTGTGTAAAATATAGCGTTTTCAAAATTTCAAAGTATTCCATAAATAATTAATTTTTCCTTTTAACATGTAAAGGGATAGCTCAATTAGTATTACAGCATAGGAGAAAAAATGAGAAACACGTTTTACACCCGAAAAAAATACACGAACTCAAATAAAAATGTAGAGTATAATTAAATATGTGATTCTTTCTCTCTACAGCATAGTGAAGCCAGTGAGTGAATATTAGCGTCACTCTGTTCAGCTACACGAGGGCATTTTGGCGACGGACCTCGTGATTTTGAACCATGGTCACGTGGCGAGGACAACACCTGAGCTGCCACCCCCTCCTCCTAATTACCACACCAACGGGAGGACGTCTGAGCTCTCGATAGATTTAACGTGCATCGCGCCCCTACACGGTGGGTCTTTAGTGGTATGGGGCTCAAACTCATGACACGTTAGCCATGATCCGATACCTTGACCGCTAGGCCACTGCATCCCCGATAGTGAATCCAGAATGTAATATTAATGTTTGAGTACTTTTAATATTTGAAAAATATTACGAATTCAGGTCCTATTCTTTAACATTAACCAAGTGAGTGAATATTAACGTCGCACTTCTCAGCTACAAGAGGGTGTTTGGCGACGGACCACGTAATTTTGAACTATGGTCAAGTGATGAGGGCGACACCTGAGCTGCCAGAAGTTACCCGTGATAGAGAGCCCTTAGGTCAAGGTGCATGCCAGTGAACTTCAACTAGGATGAGATTGATTGATGCTTCGTTCTACATTAAGGTAGGAGTGACTATTTAAATACTAGGATCTGTGATAGTTTTGGAATTAAGCTTAGGCGGGTTAGTTATTGGTAGTGGTCCGAGTTACGTTATTTCGGTATTATATATTTGTGTGTTTAGCCATCGAAGATTCTCTCACATGTCAAGTTATCTATTCTGTTAAAGGTTTAAGTGAAGATCTTAATGAAGTCATTGTAAGATCATGGCAGCTTCTAGTTCTTCATTTATTCCTACACCTCTAGCTCACGTTGATACTCTAGGAGAAGGGCACCCGAGGGGGACGTCCTTACAAAAGAAAGGAGAAACGTAATGTGCATCGCTACAAAACGTCGTTGGGGAAAACCTGGTTACTCGGGAGGATCTAACTCACCACCAGAGGCCTTAGAGCTACGAAATGGTCCACCGAGATAAACAGGAAATGATACAAAAATATGCATGAGCAAGAAATACAATACAGTATTAATATAATTATTTTTTGTAAAAAAAAAAAAAACTTCTACAAAAGAACAGAGGAGGGGTGGGGGATTACATCAGTCTATTGCAGATCTTAGTAGATTGGGAAATATTGAAACAGAAAACTAGTTTATTATGAATCATACTGCTATTAAAAATGCAGGCCAAACAGTCTAGTGGTTAGCGACGCTGACTGCGGTGCCGTAGGGACTGGGTTCGAATCCCGGAGAAGACAGGGATGTTTGTAAATGTATAGTGCCTTGGCGGCATGGGGGTACTCTAAATAGCTGTCGAGCCGCAAGTCCTCTCGTGTGGTTGGTGGAAGGGGAAGAGAGGTGGGAAACCCCCCTGGCCACCCCCAGGGTTTTCTCCCTCTAAATTGGGGTGGAACCTAGCAAAATCGTACTGTCACCTGCATGGTGCTCAGAGCTAAGGCTAATGACAGGCGTAAAAATTCTTGCTCTTAGCCGCGATGAATTTCGCGGTCCTCGATCTGACTTCGTCAGGCAGGTGGCATTAGTCACAACACACAAAATACAGGAATTGCTTCCTGTGCAGGTTTTTAATGGCTATTAATAAATATGGTAAGATTTCTCGTGGAACTTGAAGCTTATTTTCAAGTAACAGCTTATAGAAAAAATTGAAAAAATATTAACTTTTCAATAAATTCACAACACTATACAAACAACTGAAAGAATTTATAGGAGAATTTCCTACTAGTTCCAAATTACTTTCAATTGAGTTGCCATGATTATAGTAGTGTTGCAACTTTTTGTATTTGTATCTTAAATGTGGGAGAAATTATCGCAAATTTGGCTTGTTTAGTAGTGAGGGGCCCCCTGAGCTTGAGGGCTTCGGTGCGCGGTACCACCTAGGCCATTGGTAGCAACGCCACTGCATAGAACGGTTACACTTTCAAGGTAAATTCGGTATATTTATTCACATGTATAAAATTGTTTTAAGGATATTTTGACAAAAAAAAATGATTTAAATACAATATTTTGGCAAAAATTAACTTAAAATAACCTTTTTTAAAACGTTCTTCTTTTATATAAAAAATGCTTCTATAATAATAATATTTTGCTTATTTAAAGTAGGCTTGTCCCGGAGAATCTGAACTAGGATTTTTGAAAAATTCACAATATTTTCAGAGTTAGCACCAATTGAAATAATTATCGGCGTTTTTTTCTTAAACTTTCTTCCCTCTGTTGTCGTAAAACATGGATAAACCCACTTCTAAGTTATATATTTCAAAAATTGTTGTTGAGCCTCTGTACATAGGTCTGAGCTATATACAGGCGAACTATTATTATAATAGAAGCATTTTTCACAAAAGGAGAACATTTTTTAAAAAAGGTTATTCTAAGTTTATTTTTTGCCGAAATATTGTATTAAAATTTTTTTTTTTTTGTCAAAATGTCCTTAAAACAATTTTATACATGTATTCTAATTTAAGAGTGACACTAAATATTATCCATTTATACAGTAGCGCACACAGGAATTTTTCAAGGGGGGCGGGGTCGAAATTTCACCATTCTTGTATCATGCTGCTTTTGATTTTGTCGATTTTCGGGAACAAAACACAGTAAAAATTAATTATTGAATAAATAATTAGCATTAATTAATAAAATTACTCATTAATAACAAATACTTAATGAAATTTTACGTACTATATACTTAGAATTACAATCAATCGGAAAAAATATCAAGGACTTTGGGGGGTCCGGACCCCCCCTTGTGTGCGCCACTGCATTTATACGCTTTTTGCAAAATGACGGTTTCGAACGTAGTCGGATACCTTAAATAGTACGCAATAAACTTTATAAAAATAAAGCTACCCAGCCACATCGACATCATAGTAACAAAGAAACGATTATTTACAGTTTTAATCAGAAAATATTAGATCATTGTTTTGATATTTAAATTAAGAACTCATGTAGCTGCAAGTAAATTGAGTCAAAAGTCAATAATGTGGCAACGAGTGTTTCTCATTTAAACGAAACATTTATTACACTATTTACATGAATAAATAAAGTATCTAACACTCGCGCTCAAACCTGTCTGATCCCTCCAAACGCATCGAGAGAAATTTCCTCTTCCCCTTTTCAGAGTACTTAATTTCCCGCCGTTGTCACACGTGTGAAGAGAAACCCCAGGCTCTCGTCTGTCATTTTGTCCTACACTCCTTTTCGCCCACTCCTGCATACATAACAATTAACTTTTAATGTGATGCAAAGACAAATTTCAACCAAATTACTTGAAATAGACTGTACAAAATAAGTATCAATCAAGTGCTTATAATGAATTTTCATACTGGCTTTTTTTATGACACGAGATAACCGTTAACTCAACTCTCTTTTATAGTATGTACGTCATGAATTCTTGTTACTTTGTATCTTTAGTCTGATATTGTATCTATTGTCTTTATTACTTTGTATCTTTATCTTTGTACCTCGGTAACGCTGACCGCAAGATCGCGATTATTACCAAGAAAAGCCTCATTCACTCTTCAAAATGTTATTGTACATCTTCCAAGTGAAATATTTTCCGATGCAGTTAAACTTACTCATTTAATATCAATTATATATATACCTTTTGATAACAGAATAGGGGATTATCGCTCAACAAATTATTCATAATAATCACTTTTATTTATTTCAGTGTGTTTTATCGTGAATATATAATAACTGTATCACATATCTCGTTCGACAATCCTTCCGCTTTATGCTTGTTTCGTCAAGGTTGAATTCATTATCAGTTAGTATACTTGAAGGTATAATAGCCCCAATACCATTTTTCCTATGTATGTATAAGGAATTATTTATTAAATCATGCAGCAACAAAATCATTACATTGCACATTTATAACATTATCTCAACGGAACATATTTTTCTCGTCATTTCATCATAACTTTTTTTTTGTATAGGGAGAATTTTTTCTTGAAAACTCTGTTAACAAAATGCTAATTAGACTGAATTTTAATTATTATATCTATCATTTTTTACATCAACTCCTTAAAAATATATTTCATACAATTTGAAAGCATCTTTACTTATTTTTTCTTGGTATATTTGAATACATGTAAAGAGTGTTTTTTTTTCCAGGTATAGAAGTTTAAGTTGGCATTACTTTCCAAGATGGCGACCGATTTAACAGCTGTCAAGTGATTTATTCTCAGTTTGGTTTGTCAATTTATCAAAACGATCATCAAGCAAGGCGTAGATTCGTCGAATGGGCCCAAAACGAGATTGCCGTTGTTCCCGATTTTCATAAGCGAATTTTGTTTAGCGATGAGGCGCACTTCTGGTTGAATGGCTCCTCAACAATCAAAACTGCCGCATTTGAGTGAAGCTAATCCACAAGTGTATGTCGAAACACCGTTACATCCAGAAAAACTGACTGTTTGGTGTGCTTTATGGGCTGGTGGAATCATTGGTCCGTACTTCTTCAAAAACGATGAAGGCCACAACGTTACAGTCAATGGTGATCGGTATAGAGCCATGATTACTAACTTTTTCATTCCTGAATTGAACAATCATGATGTCCAGGAGCTGTGGTTCCAACAAGACGGCACAACATGTCACACAGCTCGTGCCACAATCGATATATTGAAAGACACGTTTGGTGACCGCCTAATTTCACATTTTGGACCTGTGAATTGGCCTCCAAGATCTTGTGATTTAACACCGCTAGACTATTTTCTGTGGGGCTATGTAAAGTCATTGGTCTATGCGGATAAGCCACAAACGCTTGACTATTTGGAAGACAACATTCGTCGTGTTTATTGCCGATATACGGCCACAAATGTTGGAAAAAGTCATCGAAAATTGGACGTCCAGATTGGACTACATCCGAGCCAGCCGTGGCAGTCATATGCCAGAAATCATGTTTAAAATGTAATGCCACAAGATTATCTTTCGAATAAAAAAAAAATTCATGTCAATCGAATAATACATCGTTGCTTTATTGCAATTTAAAGTTCTATACCTCTAAAAAACACCCCTTTATTTATAATAATGTCAGACATTAAAAATTGTTTATATATTTCCATTGCATGTTTAATCTTCATACTTCGTTTCCATAATAAAGCATATAAAATGCCTTTCCTTGTATTATTTGGCTTATGCACTAATTAAATCGATAATATCCTATAAAAGTCATTCTCACTATCATCTCAAAAGTAATATTCCTATAAATGCTCTTTTCTCTACCTATATATGAGTTTCCAAGGCGTTGAAATTCGTATTCTAAGACAACATTTTGCCTTTTATTGGCCTAGATTATTCTTAAAGATCATTAAAAAGCTTCAGTTTTAAATTGAATTTATACGTACGATACATTTCGTCCCAGCATCTTCCACTAAAGCTAACAAGTCATTATGGTTCTAGTAACATTATTTTGTGGGACAAATTCAACCAAACTTCTGTTAGATATTCATTCGAATGTTGACGGAATTTAAATAATTTTCGTCTTTATTTAAATAATTTAATATGAACAGTGACAAACTTTACCTAATTTACTTTATCAAAAAAAGGAAATTTGCCATCGAAAGAACTTGATGATTAAGAAACTTGTCGAATACTTCATTTAATATTTTATATAGGGCTCTCTTTCTCTCAGAGAATACAGGATTCGATTTTTAAAAATGATTCATCATATTAAGTTTTAAATATCTAACATAATCCCAAATTCTCAGCAGTATTATTATTTATCCCATTAAGCAGTATTATTTTTAAGAATTTACTTTAGGAATGAAACATTATTTCATGTAGAGTTATAGGGTATTTATAAATAACAAAAACAAAGAAAGTAACAACCCTCCTCCCACCTTTATTTTTACTTTCAAAATGTAATGATCTATACATAGGGTGTTCCAAAAATAACGCCTAAACTCTGTACAACCAGATTCCTCGTTGGGAGCTCATAAAAATTTCCAACGAACTGTATCTGTGTCATGAATAGTTTACGTGAAAAATACCAAAAGCAAAGTATGACATCACAACCGTATTAGACACATCAACAGCAGTATTTGCATATATTTATAAAGGCTGATGTGCAAAGTGTCCGTCGTGCATATCGAGGTAGGCTTGAGCGTGCCGTGGAATGGATGATTGCACACGTCGCAGCAACGCGGGGTCCACCGAAGTACAAGTAGCATGCAAACGAGCAACTAAGTCAGTTTGTGGAGTCATTACATTTCGATGCATCAATTCTTTGAAACTGCCAATGCAATGGTATGAGATCTGGTAATCTCGGTGATCATAAAATCCCCACTTCCTATCCAGTGACTGGGATATGCTGTATCCAGCCAATCACGTACAGACGCACAAAAATGCGCCGGAGCCCCATCAGGATTCATCATTTACTGTTTTTCCCTGTTAACTAGGGCTGCGGTAGCCCAGTGGTCAAGGCATTGGATCATGGCAGGCACGTCATGAGTTCGAGCCCAATACCACTAAAGACTCGCCGCGTAGGGCAGCGATGCACGTTAAAACTGTCGAGAGCTGAAACGTCCTGCCGTTGGTGTGGTGTGGAAGTTAGGAGAGAGGGTGCCAGTTCAGGTGTTATCCACGTCACTCGACCATGGCCCAAAATTACGTGGTCTGTCACCAAAAGCCCTCGTGTAGCTGAACAGTTCGACGTTAATATTCACTCACTTTCCTGTTAACTACGGATCGTGCAGATACAGTTCTTTGGGCATTTTTATGTACTCACAACGAGGAATCTGGCTCTACAGACTTCGGGTGCTATTTTGGGATGCCTTGTTTATAAAGGAGAAAAAGCTACTCATACATAAGGATATCTCCGGAATGATTAGACCTACAGACTTGAAGTTTGATAGCATAAACTAAGAACGTGTTTTGCGAAAATCGACGCCCAAGGGGCATTGTGAGGGCTTATGGATAAATATTCCCATTATTGAACTATCTGATCTGCAGATTTAGAATTGGTATGCACGTTAGATTTTCATGTGGTGTAGATAACTTTAAGAAGGGTTTTGCGAAATTGAGGGAAATCTTACGAGGGATAGAGATATTGTTAAACATTTTATATATACACTCAGGAACATTGAAAATAGCGACCCAAGAAGGAAGCTAAGTACAATCGCGAAACTTTGCAAATAAGTACAGCGTAATGTGATATGCAAATGATCCAAGTTTTGTGCCAATACGCATGCTCATACACGCCGAGGTGGCGCTACAATCAGGAAGAGGGTGCTATATAATCCAACGCAAATTCGAAGATTCATAAACGTGACGATTACCCGCCAATTGTAGGAAGACTTTGGTAAGCGAAACATGCCAGGTAAACGTACTAGAAGACATTTCTCACAGTTAAGCGAGTTTGAGAGAGGCCTGATCATCGGGATGAAAACTGCAGGCTGGTCGACGCGCCGTGTTGCTGGTCAGGTGGATCGTTCGGAGTGTGCCTTTAGAAATTGTTGGGAAGAGTGGACACGAGAAGGTACCCACGCGCGGAAAACCGGGTCTGGATCGACCAGGAAGACCACGAGGAGAGAGGATCGAATGATCGTACGGCAAGCACTTGTGGACCCCCAGTGACTCGTTCAACGATACGAGTAGACGTAGGCGTAGCAATTGTTCCACAAACAATTTCCAGACACCTTGCAGAAGCAAATCTTAAATCCAAGTGCCCTTTCCGTGCACTCCCTTTAACACCGGAACATCGGCAACTGCGTCTACAGTGGTGCCAAGCTAGATCAATGTGGAATGTCACAGATTGGCAAAAGGTTGTGTTTAGTGATGAATCCCGGTTTGTTTTGGGGACAGATGATAACCGTGTACGGAAGTGGAGACGCCCTAGTGAGCGGTACAATTCCCCCCACACTGTTCTACGTCACACTGCCCGCACAGCTGGTGTAATGGTCTGGGGGCCATAGCCTATGATAGCCGGTCCACTTTAATTGTGATGCGTGGAACCTTAACGGGCCAACGTTACGTTGATGATATTCTTCGATCTTATGTAGGACCTTTCCTAAATGGTCTCCCAGGGGCAATTTTCCAGCAAGATAATGCTCGTCCGCATACAGCAAGAGTTACTCAAGACTTTCTACGTCATTTTCCGACTCTTCCATGGCCGGCTCGCTCCCCGATTTGTCCCCTGTAGAGCACGTGTGGGATCAGCTAATACGACAGATGTCATCATGTCACTCTGTACATGATTTAGAGTTGGCTGTTCAAGATTTGTGGGCCCATCTGCCTCTGGACAAGATAAGATGTCTAATCAACTCAATGCCGGACCGTGTGGCGGCATGTATTGCAGCTGGAGGTGGTCCAACGCGCTATTGAAGTTGCCCATTATTTGTGTCGTTGCACACCCTGTATTCGTTTAATTGTCTTGTTTTTGAGATCAAGTGAATCTCTCATCTGTGTCATTATGCGTATTAAATTTCATTTTAATCCAATGCTTTCTTCTTGGGTCGCTATTTTCAATGTTCCTGAGTGTATATAAATATTGCTATGTACCAAAAAATATTGTTTTGATAATAGTTATCTGAAAACCTGACACAAAGAAAATTTTTATTCAGCATAAAAATATTCATACTAGTGTGTTTTGTCATAATCTTTTGTAAATATGAATGGGTTTCAATAAATGCATGTATTTAGAATATTTCCAAGGAAATATATATATCTACGGCAGTTATAATGATGAAATTTTTTTACTTATTGATGTATATAGTGAAGTAGCAATTATATGCTACTGTAATAAAAATGAAATACATTTATAAATGTTACCGTATCCCCTCCCCGCTTATCCAAGTTTTACAACTTGAGAACCTCAATAAATGTTTTATTTTTCAAAAAGCTTGAAAATTTTGTATTAAATTTCTTTAAGTTCTTGTGAATGTTTTTGTTTCATTGATTTTTATTAAATACATGCATATATACGTATCTATGAAAATAAAATGTTCTCTAATATACATAATTTTATTTGACATATTTTTTTAGCTATATCCTTTAACACGAAAAGATACGCTTATATCCATAAATTAAGGATAATGCCAGCTCCGGGAAATGAAGGTTAAGAAACAAAACAAACGGGACTTATTCATTAAGCTCATTTATTAAATAAAAGATAAAGAAGAAAAAGATGATGTATGTGTGATACCATTCATAAAAAATAACGATTTTTGCTCCCCGGAACATTTACAAAAAAAAAAAAAAAAAAAGTGTGTGTGTACTACCACACGATAGAAGGGATAACTTCAAATTTTGTAATGTTGTTTCAGTGATTAGTTAAGTGAATAAAAACAAGGGGATATTATATTAGTATTGTCATATAAAAATTATTTAATCATAAGTCTGTATTCATAAAGTAATGTTTTTTTGCTAAGTATCAAAATTTGTGAATTGTATTCTCAGAAGGAAACAATAGGTTTATGGTAGCTGAAATAGGTTATAAATACTTTCGATTCAAAATTATTTAAATATCTAAAAAAAACTCCTTCAAGCATTGTTCCGTACTTTGTCATGCTTTCATTTGGATCATTTGACATAATTAAATTGAACTTTTTGATTTTTAAAAAAAATAATCTACTAAAGGTTTCGATTTGTCTTTTGAAAAGTCTACATTGAAATCCCCACTTAAAATAATAGGCAATTTGTTCAGAAGAGTTGATCCGGCTTCACACACAGTGTAGGCAACTAAATTTTTGTTAATGAATTCCATATAAGTTTCTTTACATTTTGATTGGCTTGAAGTATAAATAGTAACCATTAGAACTATTTATCCATTTTCTTTACATTTCTCTGCAGACATTTCTCGATACATGACTCATTAAACCCAAATGATTCAGTAGAAAGAATCCCGCCATTCATTTTCCTTAGAAGAGGTGGGGGGAGAGGAGAGTGGCGGGGCAGGTGGATAACATTTAGTGGAAGCAAGGAACTTCACTTTCATGGAATATTGGTGGGGGGAGGGGGTACAAGCTACCGGGTTTTTTAAAGTGGCGGGGCAGGTGGATAACATTTTGCAGCTCTATACTTCCCTTGACAACAAGAGTGCCCCCTTCCCCTCAAAAAAAAAAAAAAAAAAAATTGTCGATTTTTTCAAAAAGTCTTTATATCGAACTTGTTCCTTCATTTTTCGATTGTCCATCGCCTTTAAAATTTCTTCATTGTTCTATTTTGAATAATTATTTAAGCATATATTGCCAAATATAATGAATGTTTTTTTAAAAATGAAAATGCGGGTGTGTTATAGTTTACTGAAGATGAATTAAACGAATGCGCGCGCGCAAGACATTCCACATTTCATGTAATTCCAGATATGCTTCTGTTATGCTTGTAAAGCAAGATAATTGGCAATCAACTTTAGGATATTATAACTCGAATTTTTTCGATGTACAAATTTAACATAAATTATTGCGTTGAAATAATTTGCATAACAATATCTGAACATTTTTAAGGTATCCAACTACATTCGGAACCGGGATTTTGAAAAAGCGCATAAATAGATAATCTTCATGATATTTAGTGTCACTTAGATTAGAATATATTCATAAAAGTGTGTTTTAAGGACATTTTGACAAAAAAAAAATATTTAAATTCAATATTTTGGCAAAAATTCACTTAGAATAATCTTTTTTCCAAATGTTCTCCTTTTGTGAAAAATGGTTCTATTATAATAATATTTTGCCTGTATATAGCTCAGACCTCTCTACAGAGGCTCAACTACAATTTTTGAAATATATAACTTAGAAGTGGGTTTATTCATATATTTTACGACAACAGAGGGGAGCAATTTTAAGAAAAAAACGCCAATAATGATTTCAATTGGTGGTAACTCTGAAAAGGTTAATTTATCAAAAATTCTTGTTGAGCCTCTCTAGAGAGGTCTGAGCTATATACAGGCAAAATGTTATTATAATAGAAGCATTTTTCATAAAAGGAGAACATTTTGAAAAAAGATTATTCTAAGTTAATTCTTTGTCAAAATGTCATTTAAACAATTTTGTGCATGTATTCTAATCTGAGCGACACTAAATATCACGAAAATTATCCATTTATGCGCTTTTTTAAAATCACGGTTCCGAACGTAGTCGGATACCTTAAACCTCTTCTATCCAAAATTCTCAAATATTTTGCCCCTTCGACATTTTCTGAATCGAAATATATTTTTCTATCTACAACAAATCTATATTTGTAATCGTAGCATTCGAATTTTATATTATGAACGCAATAACCCGCTATGTACTTTAAATTTGATACTTTTCTATTGAAATATCATCTGATTTATTTTCAAATTTCCTAGGGATTGTCCTTTTTTGAAGTTTGCATCAACTGTTCATCTTTTGGGAAACAAAAAACCGAAACGTATGGTTACCAAGTTTATTAGATGACCAGTTGGACATACAACAATAACGAGGCATAAGTATAAAATGTGTGCAGCTTTAGGTTAAGTAATTAATAAGATTTTTGAATTAATTAAGATTTGACAGAATAAACAAAGCACGTAATTTCTCATTTAAGTACTAATTTCTCATATAAAACAAAATAAATTTATTCATAATTAGGGATGTTGGCATAAATGCATCAATTTATTATATCGTGCCCTCAAAACTAAAAAGAAAGAAATTCACCAATGACACAAGAATAAAGTTATACAAAAATATAAATATCGCACCTTTCTTTATAGTTATTTCTACTGATAAATCTTGAATAATAAATACACGTGGGAAGATGAACCAATTAAATAAGCATACAAGAAAGAAGACTGTGTATTAAAAAAACCCGGGGAGAACGTCTCTTTTAGTCACATGATTTCCTTTTAGAGGTGGACAATCTTGTCGGAATAAGTCTTCCGAATACAGGCGAAAAAGCCGAATGAGCCTTACATTCCCGAGCGTGATGTTCATTCAAGTTCACTCTCCAGCAAATCGCGCCAATAGAAGTTATCACTTCAAAAATTATATGTGTACGCTCTACTTCAGTTTACTAGTTTTATTATTAAATTAGCGTGTCAATAAGATTCCTAAATCCAAGCTGCTAAATATTTTGTGCAGGTTTGCTCTTTTACTTTGTGCTTTAAGAGACGTTAGCAGCTCTCTCAGACTTCTCCCTCTTTGTATTATTAAAAAAATTAAATCAGTTTACCAAAAAAAAATTTTTTTTTTTTCTTTCTTTTTCTTTTATAAATATGTATTGAAGAATTTTTCTGTATTTACTTATATATTTAAATATTAAACTGGCTTAAGATAATTACTCGTGTATCAAATTGTTTCCCGTTAACAAAGTTTTTAGAAAATATTCGGATTATTCCTGAAGCAGGCAAATTCCATTTTGTTGGTAAAAATACCTTCGTGGGAAAAGTTCCTGCAACGTCCCCCAACAGAAACACATTCCTTATTTTATGACCTGCTTAAGGACTAATAGAAAGAGGGTTGAAATGACCTGTGATATTCCCCCTAGGGTGAACATCTTTTGAGTATCAGCAGGAGCTAGAGGTGTAGGATTAACGGAAGAATACATTATCTCAATAGGGCTTGATTAACTTTATCGTTTAACAAATTAGATTATATTAATATATGTGAGAGAATCGACGGTGGCAAAACACACAATATATATATAATACCGAATTAACCTAACCCGGACCACTATCAATTATTGACTCGCCTAAGCTCAATTCCAATACTATTACTAATTCTAATATTAAATAGTCAATCCTACCTTGCTGTAGTCTGAAGAAGCGATCACAACAATCTTAGATGAAAGCGTGCAATTACTCGAGTGCAATGGTATGCACCTTGACTCAATGTATCTCTATCACGTATAATTTCTGCTAGTCGCCACGTAACGTTTTCCAAAACTTCTTCACGCTTGAACAACGGATTATGTTTACATTCCTCTAATTGCCATCCCGCTTACTCTAAGTTCTGATATTTAAAAGCTTCCTAATTTGCATCTTTCTTTCACACTTCACTTCTTGGATCTGGTTGGAAAAGAGTTGCCATTAATTTTGGCCCAAAGGACATGTTAAAGAAAAGACGCGTGTGAGTTCGTCACAGACCTTTTAGAAAATCACCCTTTTTCAAAGAGAGAGAAATTTGACGCAATTTTAAATCAGCACATACTTCAGTTGTACTTCATTCCTTTAAAACTGCAAACGGTAATTATGTGACTTTACTTTTGATTTATTTTTTATTTCCCTTTGAGACTTAAAAATATACAAATACTTTTATTATATTAAGATAAAAATCAAAACATATGTTTATTATTTGCTTTCCTGTTCAGCTTATAATGAAATCTATTTTATTTTATTTTTATTATTATTTTTATTTGTTTTGTGTGTGTGTGTGAATTTTCCGTGTTGCCTCAGCTAATTTTAACACTTTCGTCTATATTTATATATGTATTTTAATGGATTTTTATAATACTTTTATGTTGATTAATATGCATCAATGCTTGTTTCCTTTGCTTGAATACATCTTCCAAAAACACACTTTTCTATGCAAGATCAGTTGTATGAAATTTAATTATTAGTGTAAATATGAAATTCTAGAATATAGTACTTTAGGTAGTACTGGTGTTGAAGTTTTTTTTAAGAAACTTGAAAGTTTAATTCTAGCATTGATATTTTGACACTGATCGCACATGCATTGAGCTATAGAAATGAAAATAAATTAAAAATATCTAAAATATTTCTTCATTTTTTGGTGGAATGGAAAATGCTAACCTGTAAAACTTTATTTAAATATTATAAAAAAATATTAATTGGAGCATGACAGTGTGTCTTGAACTAGACTGTTGCTGGGATGGGATTTCCCCTTAAACGCATATCAAATAGGTGTCTGATACTTTCGATATCTTCTTTCACTAACAACTGGTTCTTCTTTTTTGAAAGCTCACCAATCCCTGTTCTAGAATCGCATTCACTTTACTTTGTAAATTATCTGAATTTTTCTTTGGAAAAAATCATAAAAATAAATGCAATAAAATATTCTTGATTCAAATGATGCTACAGAAAAAAATAGATTTCAGAAACAGAAAGATTAACGTTCATAATACATAAGAAAAGAAAAACTGATTGTAAATTAATGTTTATAACATGTGTAAATGATAGAAAGGCTGGTTAATATGTATAATTTTTGATTCAATTTTGTAGAATTATTCTTTGTTGAAAATTTCATTTATGTTTTATACAACTTAAACTCAGTGGCGCAACAGTCCATGAGGGCCAGGGCCTACTGGGCGCTGAAGTGCATGAGCAGATGTCGCGATCAGTCTGAAACGAGACCCCCAATGTTTAAGTCCCCAAGCGAGCTTGGGGTACTCTCATTTATCGACCCACTGCAGTAGAGTTGAAAGGCTGAGTTGACCTTGCCCCACCCGGCAGTTTTATACAACTTAATGTGACTTGCAAAATTCATCATATTGTGAATATAATACTATTTATGTATCTTATGCCGCCTATCCGGTATAGTGGTTGGCAACACTGAGTGCGGTGCCGTATGGCCTGGGTTCGAATCCCGGAGAAGGCATGCATGTTCGTAAATGCATAGTGCCTTCGCGGCATGGGGGTACTCTAAATAGCCGTCGAGCTGCAAGTCCTCGCGTGAGGTTGATGGAAGGGGAAGAGAGATGGAGGTCTCTCTGACCACCCCAGGGTGTTCTCCCTCAAAATTGGGGTTTAACCGAACAAATTCGTACTGTCATTTGCATGGTGCTCAAAGCTAAGGCTAACGACAGGATTTTGATCCGATGTCACTGTCGATCAGGTAACATAAGTAACAACAATATGTGTCTTCTGTAATACAAAAATTACGAGGTCCGTCACCAAAAGCCCTCGTGTAGTTGAACAGTGCGACGTTAATATTCACTCACTCACTCAATTCTCTCATACAAAGTTTTAAAAATTCAAATTCATCATAATCAGATTATTCAGTGAACATTTGGTTAATGAAATACACACGTCTGTGTTAATTTTTTTTTTTTTTTTTGAGAAATATGTTTTTCTGGAATACCCTAACCACATATCGTAAAGCATTTGGAATTTACTTCTCAGAGCACAAAAAAAAAAAAAAAAAAAAAAAAAAAAAAAAAATTAATTTTTTTTTTTTCATTTTTGAATTTTTTATTTAATGTACACAATATTTTACTTTTTCATAGCTGTAGAGTATCATCAAAGAAAATAAGTATCAGCTGATGTACAACTACTTTTCGAACATTGTACAACCTTAAGATCCTAAATATATGCCAATATATTATACAAAAAGTGAAAAAAAAAATTGTTAATGTACTTTATGGGCGTTATGGAACAGTACGTGATGTACATTTATAAAAAAAGTGTGTGTGTACTTATGTACACACATAAGAAGTTATACTTCTTTAGCGTAACAAGATAAAAATCTTGAGCAGGGCAAGCTGGTCCAAGTAAGAAAGGCGGTCACGAGCAGATAATCGAATCGATCACGAACGATACCAACCTTAAGTCAATCGAACCAGTCAAACCCGAGATGATCGCGGTTTCAATATATTTAAACACCCCCGCACAGCGACAATTTGACCAATAACGGGGGGCTCGACAGACTGTGTCTGGAGATGAGGTGAAGAATCGTTCCCGCGAGAAAATTAAGACACCCGTCTGAAGAGCCCCCGAGTTATTGTCATTTTTAAAATAATAAAATTTTTTTAAGCAATTAAATAAAATAGAAGCAGGGCACCCAGCAACTCGAAACTCCGCCTGGTTGTGGGAAAACACAAGAGGAATCCATTCAAACCGGTGCGGAGTCTGTAGCTGCAAAATGGGGCGGCGCAGCTCGGGAAAGAAAAATGAAACTAACTCCCCGAGCGGGGGAGCAACTGTGACGTAAATGGTCACGTACATCACAACAATACACAGAGTAGTAGGTGATCCCAAATTTTCATCCTTCTATCTGTGTAATATCGTGACGTCATCAAAATATCGAACCCCATAGGAATAAAATGAGGATTCTTTTAGTAATAAAGCCCCCCACCTAGGCCCACTATCTACACACAAATTATAACAGATGAAAGAGCTCAACGAGGAGAACCTACGTTCCGAGTTTCATTAACGAAGCTCAAAAATCATGGGAGCTACGCGGGATTTAAAAAAAAATTTAAAACTAAAATAATTTTAAAATGTAAAATATAGGTACAGAAATGGGGCTATTGTCTTGAAAAAATGTATCTAGGATGCTCATAGGGAGGACAATCGAATCCAGCCAGTGCGGTCGACCAAGGTAGCATAGGATTCGAGTTCTTACTGGGGAAGCCTTGTAGGGGGGTACCTGATGGATGATTTACAATTCCATGTAAAGCTCGCGCTAATACGAAAATATGGTTGACCTCCAAAACTCAAGTCTCAAGCTCAATTCCTTAGGGTGTGAAATTTTTCCGGTCCCTATAGGATTAACATGGGAGCATGATATTTTAGTGCTTAAGCCCTCCCAATGACTACACAATGGGAATGAAGTAGATGACTGGATGGGTCTCGACGAGTGGAACAGTTGGTTTAAATTTCAAGTTCAAGACTCAAACAGGAGCCAAGATATTGTGAATTTAAACAAATTAAAAAAGTTTATGTCAATCAAAAACTATAGAAGAAATAGTCCTATGAGCATAAACTTATAATAACTGGAAGAGCAGATAAAGAGGGATCGAATAGACTGTGAGACTCGGGTGCCGAGATATTGGCCAAAAAGCTGTAGAAGGGGGGGGTTGCGTCCCAACATATATGGCTGATAACAATAGTTATTACGATCCCCCAAATATCAGTCTTCTAGCGCCAAAAAAGTGGCATGTTAAAATATTAGACAACGGTGTGCGCGCATCGTAAAAATTTACTTTCATCCTTTTTTCCCTAAAGCGCAAAAAAGAAGTATAACTTCAAAAAAAAAAAAAAAAAAGAGAATTCATGTCAAGCATTAAATTTGTACAATATCATTTTTTTTTTATAAAGTTGAATAACAACTCTTAAAAAATCAAATCTTTTGTAAGGTATGAATACGATGTAACTTTTCAAAAAAATATTCTTGCATAAGTATTAGTGCATAAATTTTCATTACATTTGAAAATTTTTTATGCATAAACCACCTATACACTTTGTCAAACAATTTAACCAAAGAAATTGTAAAATTAAAATTATAGGTATTCCTCTAACAATCGTACTGAAGGGGATTGTAATGAATAACAATAAGAAAAAAAAATATTTATTATTTTGAAATATTCACACTAAAATCAGGTTATTTTGTAATTATCAAAAATTTCTACGTAAACATTAATGTAATGGCGGAATATTTGCAAGTTTATATAGAAGAGCAACTGAGTATCTTTATATATATAACTATATACATTTTTTACAGTTTAAATTAGTATAAGTATTTGTATTGAGTTATGAAATAAGAAACAATACGTCAGCATCATAGATTAGAGAACAGAGGTTCTCAAACTTGTCATGTTTTCGATTTTGGGTGGACTTTTCTTACTTAATATTGAATTTTTGCAAATTCATGAGCTTCAAATGTGTTTCTGACAGCTGGCATATTGTGGTAACTCGCTGCTTCTTTAAAAACATTCACTTTTCTATCTGTAGTAATGTGTAATGTGAAAAACTTTTAAAAATACATGTTAATTTTAAACGTTTATTAAGAGAGCAAATATATATATATATATATATATATATATATATATATATATATATATATAAAAGCTTTTATGGCGCTTTAGTAACAAATTTTTAATATTTAGCATCTAGTTAAGTTTGACCTTAAATCTCCTCGGTTAGTTATGTCCAGTCCATTTTTTTCTTTGTTTGGAGATTAGCAATTAACATTAAACACATTTTTACTAGGAAAAGCAATTAAAAACTTGCTCACGATATCCTACAATATGGAATAAGTAACAGGTATGTCTTTTAAATGCACTTGCTATATTAAATATCGAAATAGAAATGGCAAAAAATCGTAATTATTGCATTAGAAAAATCAAAATCCCGAACTAAATAAACATGCTTTAGTAATATTACTAGTGCGTGTTTAGCTTTTTTTTTTTAACTTAACATTTCGGGTTTTAAATAGTTTCTTGCCCCCAGGCTTCTTTGTAGAGAAGGTCGGCTCAGATTATTTTTAATGTTTTCTAATACAAACTGGCAGCATACTAAGTATTTGAGTTAAGATATCCGACCAGATTGAAAAGATTTTTTTCAGGTGTTAGATGTCAGGGCCATTCGAAAAAAAAAAAAGAAATATTGAGGAAGAAGAAAGAATAATATATAAAACTGGAGAATTTTAAATTGTTTTTGAATATTTACTTCACATAAAAATACTTTTTAAATGATAATTTTTTGAAGAATGAAATTTTTGCGATGATGTGTGCACAAAAGTAGTAAAAAAAATTCAATGAAATTTTTAATGCTACGAGCCCTTTGGAGTGAACTTTTTAGAGTTAACTTAGAGCATAAAGTAATTTTGACAAAAAATTATTAACCTCAATTTGAGAGAATGTTTACAAAATAACTATTTCTTGAAACAATTTTTACCCTGAGATTTGCGGCACTTCAGATAGTTCAAGAGGTATATTAACCCTCTAACCGTATATCACGGAAAATTCCGTCAGTGTAAACATGCTTCGAAAATGGACTGCACTGATTTTTCTGCCTTCAAGTAACGTTTTCAAAGGCGGATTAGCCGCACTTTTCTGAAATCCTTTCCTCCTTTTAAAGGTTTAACACCTTAAAAGATAATTGGGGACGGTGGAAGCAACACAGCAGGACATTGTGGGAAGTTTTATGGCTCGTAGGAAACCCCGTGTTTTGACCCTGGGGCAATCGTAAAAAATTGAGGGAAATTTCTTTAGACCCCAGGAAGTGTTTATCTGTTACATCGTATTTTTAAAAGTTTTGAAAAGTCCCAACGCATAAGTAAAATATGTTACAATTCCCTTTTGGTTTCATATTAATTTGAAACTGTAACAAGTTGGGGCGTGTCAGTGCAATCTACTATTTTATATAGTTAGACAAAATATCTTTTTTAAGTATATTCTTTCGCTTCATTTTTCTTATTTTAATCAAAGCTTTCAGTTTTTGAAACATGATTATTTTATTATAAGATACCGAAAAATTAATAAAAACACCCAACTCTTTAAAATTTGAAATATTTTCAATTTTCCAACCACTAAAAATGAATAAATTTAAACTTCATCAAATCATTTTGAAACATTTTCTTACACTTTGATAAAAATAATAACGAAAAAAAAACTAATTAAGATTTATTAGTTTTTTTTTTTTTTAGATTTCAAAGCCCAAGTGTTCAGGGAAGTTTAAGTACAGTGCCTAGTTATATATTGTTAAAATACACCGAATTATATTTGAATTTTAAGTGCTTGAACTTCAGTTTACATCAAAGACAACATGAATGAAGATTTTCACACATTTTTTTATAACTGGAATGTTTCAATAAATGGTAATCAAAAATATACATACGGAAACATTTACAGTAGATATTTATATGCATATAAATAAACATAAAAATCAATTTTAAATTCGAGCTATTCAAAAACATTCGAATTATTGTTCAAAATTATCTATTTATACAAAATACCTCAACATTTATCTTTTTTAAAGTCTAACTGAATAAGTAATTAAAATCTGGATATTTTTTGAAATCTCGACCGTATAAAGCTAGAAATTTTATGTTAGAAATTCCATTTGAAATTTCGAAAAAAATGCATCACGCAATTAAAAATTATTTACCATAAGTTTTAGCAATTGTTTAAGTATAATAAAATTTCAAATTTTATTATATAGCTTCTTTGGTATCTTTTAATATATTTCAAAGATTTCATACAATTCAGTTGAAAAGTGCATGTCAAGAGCAAAAAATATACTAAAAAAATTGATGAATATACAATTACAATAAATTCTTACATAGAAGCAAAACTGAGAAGCTAAAGCGTAGGAATGAAAATATTTTTGAGTATATCTGAAGTAGTTTTCGAAATATTTATTTTAAAGTTCAGAAAATTTGTGTGCGTTATGTTACACTTAATATTAATTAAATGGTTAAAATAATATGTTAATATTAGTCATGTAATCGTTTGATGAAACATTCATATACTAATAAAAATTATCATGGTCATTGATGCGAATGTCAAGAGAATTTTATGTAATTTTAAATTCAGACATTAAAATATTGATGTAGAAAATATAAAACGACCATCTAAAATACATGAAAAATGCAGTCTGCTATAAAATGATTCTGACAAACAAAATCCGGCATTTTCACTTACTATGGCAGAGCCGGCTTAGTCAGGGGCGATCTGGAAAAACAGAGAGAGAACCGCGGTTTTGATGGATGCCGCTCTAGCTTTTAAAGCTCCCAGGAAAAATTATATATATATATATATATATATATATATATATATATATATATATATAAATTACAAATGTAAAAATAAATCTTGTAATTTTCCATACATTTTTATAACAACGAATTGTGGAATTGGCTTCCAATACATTGTTGTGTTTGACAATATGTAAGGTAACCAACCCTACTTTAGATAGATTTGTACTACTTTTTCGTAACCGTATTCCTTTTAAAATTAATTCGTGCAACCGAAATACACCTTTTGCACCCTTAAAAATTTATGTAAAATATAACGGTTAATTTTAATTTATGCAACTTGTGAAATGTTCATTATTAACCATTTCCGTCTAAACAGTTTACATGAAAAAAAAAAAAAAGTTTGGACTCCCTCATTCATTAGGGATTTATATAAGATTCTAACATTAAATTTTATTTTTCACCGAATAGGATCGAATGGTAGTGTATAGTGCTTCCACACCACAGGTCTGGGGTTCTATTAACGGGCTGCGCAAGGTCGACTCTGCCTTTCATCCCCGCTACATTGGGTCGATAAATGAGTACCAAGCTTGCTTTGGGTCTTAAACACTGAAGGTCTCTCTTCAGACAGACCACCAAATCGGGACATCTGTTCATGCACCTCAGCGTCCAATGGTCACGTGTATTATGATGGGCACAGTAGTTCCTGGCCCTCATGGATTGTTGTGCCACTGAGTTTGAGTCTTAAGTTTGAGGATTACCTCACTTTGGGGATACCCCTTAGTTAAACATGTATTTCCACTCATTTGCAATTAAACATTTTTCTTTCAATTACGTTTATTTCAGAAGGAAGTTTGATTTTTCAAATGTATTTGCTTAATAACATGTATATTTGTGTATTATATTAAACATTTGATCAATCCAAAATTACATGTTTTTAGCTCCTCTAAAAGCTTTTAGGATTTTACAACTGATCTTACAATCCATATACGTTTTATAGTAGTATATTTAAAAATGATAAGGACATTTTTACGACTGTGTGAGCTTTTATGCCTCGTTTATAAATATAAAAATTGCATTCAGCTACAGTTTTTAAAATGTACTGAAATAAGTGGAGGAATAGGATATTTACATATTATGAATATTTTTGACTGCAGTAAGATATATTTATATTTCAGTTTCTTTACAATTTGAATAGAAGTTGTAAGCCATTTTGCGAATAGTTTGATATTGAGTATAAACCCATAGGCTGTTTAATATTGTAAAGTGTTTTACTTTGATACCAGCACACATTAAAAATAAGGCTCATTTGCAGTTATATGATCAGCTTCAGTGATATTTAAATTTTCAAAAATAGTCTACACGCGTACGAAAACATTCTTTCACAACCGCACACCACATCTCATACTATATCTTCCCTACAGCAGGAAATATTTGTGTATACTGAAAAATTTAATACAGGATACATTTTCAAGTGTTAAATTTGTTTTTTAAATTTGGCATGAATACATTGTGGAACTGTCGGTTATAACTTCACTGAACAAAATTGTTTTAAGTGTACTGTTTTGAAAGACAAAATTAATTAGGGAGAACTTTTCTCACAATAGAATTTGTAATGACTGAATTGTGTGAAAATGTAGTTATCGATGTGTGACATTTTTCCTTGTAATAAAAGAAACAGAAAGATAAGAAATTTAACTTGAGTAGAAAATGGTTTAGAAGTACTGTCATGCGCATTTGAAGAAGTATATCCCCCATTTAAATTAAAAATTATTGACTGAATATGTGTTATGTCCATCACAAATGCCGATGTAAAAAAGGAAATTTTATTTAATACAAGAAGTTCGAAAAAGAGAACACTAGGAAGGAAAATTTAAATTTTTTCCGAAAAATATTCAGTTAACATAAAAATATCATTTATATGATTTAAATTTAAATAAATTAAAAGTATTGAAATCCCCTTTTTTATGTTATTTTAAATTAAAAATATAATTGAATAGAGAAAGATCTGTTTTATTTCATAAATATGCACCATTTATTGTCTTATTGTTTAAAAAAAAATAGGGCCTTTACTCTTTTACCTCATAACTTTTTTTAAAAACAGGAAAGTGAGCGCGTTTTCTTACTCTCATATTCAAAAATGAATACAGGATGCTTTTTTCTGGTTCAAATCGCAATACCAAAATATTTTTTTTTTTAATTTTTAAAAAATGACAGAAAAATAAATTTTGTTTGAAGAAAATACAACTATTTTTCAACTTTTAACACGCCATTTATTTAATGTTTTTTTTACCCTACATTTTGTTTAAATTTTACTGTGACTGAATCTATCGGGAAAACGACAGTGTAGAACTACGGTTTTCATACAAGATTGCCCAAGGCAACTTAACTGCTAGCTGTAAACGATTGCTATCCTGGTTCTCACGCCGAAAGTCAAAGACGCCGAACTAAGTCATAAAATTGTCCCCTTTCGACCTCCCAAGTTTTAAAAGGGGAAAGAATTGAAGTCTGTTGCATTTTTGAAGGGAATAGGAAAATAAGAGTGAAACGCTTTCGGAATAACTTTTCAGGAGGAAGGTATCCACTTAGAGGGTTAATGAAATTAAAATTACATTTTGTGTCGAATCAGTGGCACACACAGAAATGTTTCAAGGGGAATTGATTATAATTGTATCATTAATGGTTTTGCAAAGATGAAAACTTGAAGACCTGTATTTCTCTAATACAATGACCATGACTCAACTGTCAGGGTGTCCATGTCACTCTCTTTCCTTAAGGCTGCCGGTTGCCATTCCGGGACACGGCGGATCCATAGGTGATAAATAATGGAAGGAATCCCCATCAAGAAGACAAAGAAAAGGAAGAGAGTTGAGGGAAAATCCCTCCTTAACCAAAACGGGCAAGGAGAGAACTGAAGGAGGGGAAGGGGGTGCTCTAGAAATAGTGGGAGGGGGTGCAACAATTTGAAGTGCCTAGGAGGCGGAGAGGTTAAAAGTGGCCCTGCTTAATAGTAGCACTTCGCATTTATTTTACAAATGCCAGGCCATTGACCATCAGGTCATTAGGCAACGGGCTCTCCAATACCTTTTACAATGCAGTTAAGATCATTCAGTGCAGAACACTCGTCCAAATGAGTGGCAGTCATGTCTTGTCCAGTGTCACACAAAACGCAAATAGGTGAAGTCACTAAATTAAAATGAAACAGATGAGCACAAAGGCAGTCATGTCCGGTTAAAAGTCTAAATTTAGCCACAGCAGCAGCACGAGGAGAACTTGGAATACCGTGGGATTTCCTACATAGTGTACTCCAAGGCATATCACGAGCGACACGAGAAGCTGTAAGGCGAAATGATTCCCCTAAAAATCCTTTTAATTTCCAGTTTGGCAGAATGAAGTGTCAGGTCTCTGCGAAAGTTCTGAAGGATACCCGTTCCCTTTTTTGCCAAAAAGTCTGCCCTCTCATTTCCCCAAAGACCACAGTGGGATGGTACCCATTGAAAGATGATATTTCCTTTTATCTTTCCCAGGAGTTCTCTACAGTTCTGCACACGTAAATAATTATTCTCATTATAGTTGGACAAAGCCTGAAGGGCAGAAGTAGAATCTGAAAGAATTACAGATCTTTCAATGGGGGGGAAGACGAACAGCAAGTTGCTGAAGGGCTATATGTATAGCTTCAACCTCACCATCAAAGTGAGTTGTCAAAGGGCCGGCGTGTAAATAGAAGGAAAAGAGGTGACTAAAAACACCAATGCCAGCGCCTTGGGCAAAGTCCAAGAGTGAGCCATCTGTGTAAATGTGAAGCCACTCCTCCGGTGGGAAGCGGGTATTGATAGTTTCCAAAGCTATAGCGTGAAGAGCAGTTGGACTTAGATCACGTTTTCTCACATTCAGAACAAGGTACAATCTTATGTCGAGTATTGCGTAGTCGAGTGGGTTAGCAAAAGACAGTAATTCAAAGGGCACATCATTGATGACTTTATATTGAATGTTCTCACGAACACATTGAATAAAGCCCTTTTGAGTCTTAAGATTACGTCCTCCATCTGAATCATAGTCCCGCCAGAATGAATTATTTGGGAGTCTAATAAGTCTATTGAAGAGAATAGCAGCATTCTTCTCAATTATATTAGTGAATGGCTGAAGGTCGAAAAGTAACTGCATGGCAAGTACTGGAGTAGTTTTAACTCCGCCAGTGATCATGCGAAGAGCTTGGTTATGGAAAGTGTCAAGAAGTTTTCTAACGTTCTCTGAGGCAGAGATCAGCACCTTATTGCAATAATTTAGAACTGGTGGAATATATGTCTTGTAAGTTGTATTTAAGGTATCCCTATTGCATCCCCATTTAACTCCGGTCAATCTTTTAAGAATGGAGAGAGTCGCTTTCTTGCCTTAGAAACAACAAGCTCAGCATGTTTAGTCCATTTCAATTTGTTATCAAGAGCGCAACCCAAATAAATTGAAACATCACTCTGTTGAACAGGCATACCGTTATAAACCAATTGGGGACTGAATGGTTGTCTATTTAAAGTGAAGAACTGACAAGTAGTCTTCTTTAGGTTTACAGTCGTATTATTTTCAATACGCCAAAGGTGTAATCTTTCAAGGGTCAGATTTAGGATGGTATTTAGTTTGGACTGATCCCTCTTTGGTGTGCTGCACCAGATGGCAAGGTCATCCGCAAATAGAGCCGTATTGGTCAGTCCATCAGATGCCAAGAGATCCGGGAGATCATTAATAAAGATGTTGAATAAGATAGGACTAATCACAGTGCCTTGGGGCAGGCCAGTTTCACTTTGTTGAAAACTGGAAATATATAGCATTTCCAAAACGAACGGCCGAGAAACGCTGAGAAATGAAGTTTCTTATCCACATAAGCATATTATTGCACACATCCAGGGTCTGCAATTTTTTGAATACATTTAAGCCGCCAAACTTTATCAAAGGCTGCTTCAAAATCCACAAATAGGGCAAGAGCAGAGTGTCTCTAATCAAGGGCGTCCTTGATGGACTGGCCAAGAAAAACTACTTGTTGGTTTGTGGACTGACATTTTCTAAAGCCAGCCTGAGAAGAGGTCAGGAGATTATTAGTTTCGAGGTACCAGTCGAGTCGAGAAGTGATCATTCTTTCCATGACCTTAGATAAGATACTTGTTAGTGAGATGGGGCGATAACTGTTTAAATCATCCAGAGGTTTGTTCTTTTTAGGAATAGGAACAACTATTGCCTTCTTCCATATTGCAGGCACACCATACTTCCAGCTATGGTTATACAGTGTCAAAAGTACAGAAAGTGCATTACAGCCAAGGTGTTTCAAAAATTCAGGGTGAAAATTATCTGGTCCGGGACTCTTAGCACACCTTATGAGCCCAACAGCCTCTCTTAGCTCTGAAATACTAAAATTTCGATGGAAAATCTCATGTCCATGAGATTGAGACGAAGCAATATTACGGATTTCTCGCCCAATAATTTTCTGTCTGGTCTTAAGGCTCTTTTTAGGCGTTCTTTAGTTGAATAAAATGAATTAAAGGAGCTGGAAATATCCATGTCGTTAGTTAAAACACGATTACCGACTCTCAAAGGTTCCGTCGAAGAAGTATTCGCCCTATTCTGAATCTTGTTTACAAAATTAAAAACCTTTTTCCATCCTTCCTGTAATCGATATTTGTTATAAAATTATTGAAACAATTACGTTTCGCGGTAAGAATTTCCTTTCGAAGGAGGGCGACACTCTTTCTCCAGTTTTGGACATCCTCTGGATTTTTACTTTGTTCAGCAATAAAACGGGCAGTAGAAGATTTCTCTTTTAAAGCAGCGAGATTTTCATTCCAAAAGGGTTTATAGTTAAACTGCTTGCCCCTAGGAATCATTTCTTAGCAGTTTCAAAGATAATTTTTACAAATCTGGAGAAAACTCTATCGACGCTTTCACCGGCCTTACAGAAACTCGAAATGGATTCGAAAATAGTCTCGTTTTCCAAAGTAAAGTTCTTCCAGTCGGCCTTGGCGAAATTCCATCTATTTCTAAAGGGTCTATTTGAAGAATTACTTGTGTCAAAACCAATCCCAGTAATAATCATGCGGTGGCCTGAGCCAGGATCGCACAAATGACTTCTCTTTCTACATCATCAGCGATATCCTCGGAAGCTAAAGTCAGATCTGGGTTAGTACCATTGCCATTGTAGTGCAAGTAGGTTGGAATATCTGAGTCATTATACGAGTACAAAAGTTCCATTTGGACAGCGATCAAAAGATCTTCCATTACCTTACCAGCGGAATTCAGATCACTGTAGTTCCAGCGCTTGCTGTGAGCATTAAAGTCACCGCATAGTATTGTTTTACTGGTAAAAGTCAGGAGGCTTAAGTCAAGCTTAGTGTTACCAGGTGGGCTGTAGCAACCGTAAACTTTGAAGTGTCTCTTCCGCTTCCAAGCATCCAATTTGATGATTTCAGCACCATTATAGGAAGAGAGATTACTAATTTCATGAAAATCGAAATCAAGCCTTTTCTAACACCAACAAGGATGCCACTGGCAATCCTCCTCGATTTAGGTAGGATTTTTAGTGCAATAAGGTCCAAAAGTATGAAGTTTCAATGAATCATGAGACAAATTAGCTTCAACAATAATGAAGACATCAATATCTTGAAAAAATAAAATAGACTTCAACTGTGTTCTTTTTTCATGAGAGAAACCACCAGCATTCCATTGTAATATTCTTAGCCACTGCTGATCCTTAAAAGGACGGTTAGTACCAGAACTCGAATGCATCACAAAACGAGAGGAGAGCGGCAATCGCTGTAGCAGATTTAGCGTTAACCCGTGTGCACCACGAGGAGGCCTGCTACGTTACACCCCAGTAGCACTTAGCAAAAGTATTATATTAACGATAACACACACACACACATATATAAAAATATAATACTTTTGCTAAGTAGCACTTAGTAAAAGTATTATATTTTATATATGTGTGTGTGTGTGTGTTATCGTTAAAGTGTGAAATCCGTTATTTCATAGAATAACTAGGTATTTCCTGAAATAACTGGGCAAATCAGTTAAAGTACATAAAATTATTGAACTCTACGATTTAACTAGGTATTCTATAGAATAGCGATTACTTGATAGTTGAAGTATGAAATACAGCACTCGAAAGTTCTTTGAACCGATTTTAACTGCTTTTAGTCAGTTTTGAGCCGATTATAGCTGCTTTGCAATGACGTGTATGATACCTCACTCCTAAGTATTCCCCCGTGGGTGAACCTAAGTTAACTAACTTCGTGATCTAGAGGTGTGCGATGGAATGAAGAACCAGGCGTTGTCATGGTCTTAAATGTCTTTATTAACTTAAACACTAACAATAATATTTATATTATTATTGTTAGGTGTACTTATTAGGTGTTTCTTAGAATATAACCCTCCCCTCCCAAACACACAAACCATAACAAAGGTCTGTGTACGCTTCTGATAGGAACATTCGAAAACTTATTTCAGAATTACTTTACAAAGGGAAAGACGTTAACATTGTTTTGAAAAATAAATTATTAAATTATGGTAGCAATTGAAATTTCATAAAAACACAGCCAAATATCCCATACATAGTTTAAAAATCGATTACATATGTCTCAAATGCTCTTCCATTATTTTTCTCCCACCCTTTGGCTGCGATGTACCTCTGAATGCTCCAAGGATCGATTTCTATTTTGGGAGCATTTATACGTCATTTTCGTTGCCATGGCTACTAAAATCGATAAAGGATACCTTTGTTATTTTATGGATTGAGGGAAATTTGTTTTTCAGATCGTGATGGAAAATTCTTTCGAAATAAAGCATTGCATAGAGCAAGACGAAACATGGTTTGACAACAGTTTAATAGGACTTTATATACTGGACAATCATTAGATTCAACAGAGAGGAAAGATGGCGATGAAAAAGGAATTTTTCGAACTGCTTTATATATCATTACATTATTCGAGGTTCGAGGATTTTACGCAAATCAGTCGCAAAGAACAAGACAGTTCTTTAAGAGCGATGACAATTTATCGTTGGAAAAACAATCCTTGCAACACGGAACACACATTGAAATTTGCAGAATAAATCTCAGAAGGTCTAGACACCTTCAACAGCACTCAGTATAATTATCAGTGTCTGAAATACACTATTTAATTCACAAGCACCGATCGTCCTATTCCACAGCCGAGCTATTCGGTAATCACGGTCAAGACAAGTCGACTAATCGCTATTCAAAACAATACTAACTCATTTTTGGTTAGTATCTCTCTATTTATAGGCCTCGCGAATCTTTCGAGTCCGCTTGCATCATAGGTCTTGTAATTTGTTATTTCTCCACAAATTTCCAGAAGTTTCCAGAGGGGCCCGAATTCACCTAAAATGGTCGCCAACTTTGCCGCTAAGTCGCCTTCGTTGCCAAAAAATTATGCCAACTTATCTCTAGCGCCATGATTTCGCCAAGTTCCCATTGAATCACCATTATAATGTAAGGGACGGCGTTTCTTGGGAATATTACAATTTTAACATAAAATAAATATAATATAGAGCACAATAAAGAAATTCATTACACACCCAAATACAAATTATTTACAGTATTTTATACAAAATTCGTAACATTACTAACTGAAATACTTGCTCTTCGCTTTGTTTAACTGACTTGGTGGGGACCCCCCTCCAAAATTTATTTGTTTTCATTTTTTAAGATTAGATTTTTATAAATTTGATATTTTACATTTTCAGTTTTGTATACACATTATCTATTCTTGTTTCAATGTTTTTAGATACGTTTTTAATACACATTTGATCTTTAATCACATGTTTGGAGTAGTGTGGCGAATGTTATTCGGGTACCATTTGATTACGTCGGAAACCAAAAGCGAATGGTGTGGCTGCCTGAGGGAGTGGGGGAGAAGAGTTTCCTAGAATCCTGTTCCCCTACGTTCCGGATAGACTCGTCTGGAAAGGACATGCGGAGGACCGGTTTGGAGGGTCCCGACTGGAGCAGAAGGCATAAACGTGCTCTGGATGTAAGATTGTTTTTTAGAATGTTCTGTAAATAAATTGTACATATTTATATCTCTAGCCTGGCTGTGAGTTTTCGTACTCAATACGTCACAGTCTATTTAATAGAGGCACCGACGGAGATGAATAATTACTCAAATGTAATTTTTTTCTAGAGATATAATGGATGAATTCAGATTGCACAGAACAGAAGAAAGTATTTAGACCATCCTGGTCTTTTTGAAGAAACGCCACCCCGGTAATCGAGAAGAGATCAACGAGCCGTCCCGGCACGCAAGAAGTTCTGCTCATAGAAGAAGTATATAGACCAAGTGTGGATCTAAAAATATATTTCAGGTACGATTTCCTTCTCTATCTGGCCAAATGAATTAAATCATATCTTGTGCATATTTTTTGTGTTTTGAAGTATTAAAATTTGGTGACTAAACTGAATTACTTGTATTGAGAATAGATTGTTTTAATGCTGTTATAATTGGTTCTGTATTTATAATCATATAATTTAGGAAGCAAATTTTGTATTTGAATATAGATATATATATTTTTAAATTTGCATGAGTCACATCCTGTGATAGTGGAAATTGTTTAGTTAAGTACATATATTTTTTGTGTGCGAATAGCATGATTATGTAATACTGTGTATTTTATTCATTGCATTTCCGGTGTGTGTTTTTAGAATTGCGTAAGCTACTGGTAGAAAGGTTTCATAAAAATCTTAATAATTCTTTTTTTTAGAAAAATAAATGAATATTAAATATTTATTTTAAGCTATTTTGTATGAAAAATAGAAGGTTTTGTTGCTTTTGATACTTTGAAATTTGTTGTTCTTTATGAATATTAGTTTATCAAATACGTATTGGAGTTTTGCTATTAATAATTACCAATTTTGAATTTTACTATTTTATTATTATTTTACTAAGAAAAAGTGTATAAGTGATACTGCATTCATTTTAACTGTGAGGTTTGAAATATTTTTATTGTAAAAAAACTTTTGGCTAAAAATGGCTTATTTAGGAAAAGGTCGAATAGCAGAACTAAGATTTATTGCAAAACAATTAGGTGAAAAAAGTAACTGACGATCTAAAAATTATAGACCTTAAAAATCTTATTGTTAATAGCCCAAATTACGAAGAAGAATTCGTTAGAGAAATGTTAAATATGATAATTGAGAAAAGGTTAAAACCTATATATATATAGCACGTCGCGTGTCAGCAAATATTTTGATTTAAATGAAAGATATATTTTAAGCTCTAATGAATTAGAAACACTTCTTAAATTAAAGAAACATAACTCCGGTAATATAAATAAAGTAAATAGTAAGTCCGAAAACGTTTCACTGGATCCATGTACTATTAGAAGTAAGGAGAAAATGGGGTTGTGATGCCTGTCCTTAGAGAAACAGGAGCCTCATTAGATATAGGTTTTGAAAATGTGCTGCACCAGAAATGTTTACAGGTGAGCAAGGGTTGGTGAAACATATTCATGATGATACTATGACTTGTCTGCAACCCGCAGAAAGAAAAATTGAGTGTGAGCCAGTGCCAATTGTTAGTCCGGGACATTTGAATGGGGAAAAATATTTTTTGGAGGATCAAACAATTGAACTCCTGGAACCGGATTTAGAACAAAATGGTCTACCCAAGACCGGAAATAGGGAATGATACTCAGACTCGTAGACAACGAAAAAAAAAAAAAAAAAGAAGCAGAAAAGAGCACACGCCTAGAAAATGAGAATGATCAATTTAGATTGAGAGAATGTGTAGTTGAAAATGGGAGGATTTTTGTGCCTTCGTTTACAGGGGAGGGCACGGACAATGGGAATTTGGTTAAAATTAGGGATTTTGAGGTTATGGAAGCACAGCTGAGGAGTGAAGAATCAGCCCCTTTGATTCGGGGACAGAGAATGGTGCGAGTGATGAGGCAAGTGATCAGGAAGAAGCATCCATACAATTAGTTCCTGTAAAACATGAGTTATATATTGATACAATAGAACCCCTTCCTATTGCACCTACTAGAGGCAAATATATTTTTACCTGACATGTCTATGTCGCCGAGGTGCCACCAGACAGTGACAGAAAGGTTAAAAAGAAAACCAAAGAAAGGCGACATTAAATGGACTTCTGAATGTCCAGAGTTCTTCAAGCAATTGAGGGAAATTTGCCGACTAATTCAGTTTATACGCCCCTGATTTCACGAAACGATTTATTTTTCAACCCGAAACAATTTTATTTATTTATTTATTTTGTGTATGCAGATCCTAAACTTTAACTTAATTTCGGATTCTAAAAAAATGTAGGATATTCAATCATCGCCTGAAAAAAAAATTTAGTTCCATTAATATGTGTTATAAGGTTTGACCAGGGATACATATATGTTATATATGCATTTATGTTAAAATTTTATAATTGAGTGAGATTGATATATTTAAAATTTGTAACACATTTATGGGAGGATTATACTTACTTTCTATACTTATTTCTATACTGTATCCATGTATATTAATACACTTCTATGTTTTTATAAACTCGTCATATCGGATTAATGCAATAATTTCATTTATTTTCTCCTTATGTAATGTATACAAAGCTCATGTAATTTTCCACGCATCCAAGTGTGCAAAATAAAGTGGAATATACTATTAAGGTTGTGAATCAGGTTGTAATTGATATTAATATTTATTGCCAAGGATTAATTAGTCATAAGTGAAATCGTAAATGTAGCTCTTATTAAAGCAATATGTGCAACTTAGAGGCTGTTAAACTGGATTTGTTTCTGATCCAGATTTCTCTTTTAAAATAAAACCTTATCAATCTATGTGCATGAATGTGCTGAGAAAGTTGAAAAGGAAACTGAAAAGGAAAAAAATCTTCACATTTTAATGTGTTCAAAGTATTTTCTCTGATTGAGAAAGCTAGAATGTTTATGTAGTTTTAAAAAACCATTTTGTGAAAAATATTGCTTATTAGGTATACTATTTTCTTATACAATCCAAATGATATTCGTATCTTTTTAAACATGCATACTATACGCATGACCAATTTTTGAATATAAGAATTTTTATGAGAAGTGATTTATTATGATAATAATACTGAATGTGTTATGCATATATCTCAATATTTAATATAGTTGTGTGATTCAGAAAGATTCTTGAAACATTTCTGATTAAAAAAAATTGTTCTTATTTTTAAAAAAATATCTATTTCTAATATGGTGATGTAATCATTTCATTAGAATGATTCTAGAGTAGACTGTGTGTAAGATGTGTAAAGAGTTAGATGTTTTTTTTAGTTCATAAATATGAGATTTGAGTAAATAAGATTGTGTTATTGATTTGAGTTATTCACTAGATAACTGTAATTTGTATAGATCTAATAAGTTGTGATTTTCTCATTTATTTTGAATTTTTATATGTTAATTGTATTGTAGTATGTCATTCTGGCCAGAAGGGAATCGTACATTGTTAAAAAGGTAGTGTTATCTAGAACTTTAAGTGATATCTCCTGTAGACAATTTAAGTGATTTTAGTTGATCTTCAAAGAACAGAACTTTTCCTTCATCAGAAAAAGTTCTCTCTAGAGGAAGGAGGAGTTTGTGGTGAATGTTATTCGGGTACCATTTGATTACGTCGGAAACCAAAAGCGAATGGTGTGGCTGCCTGAGAGAGTGGGAGAGAAGGGTTTCCTAGAAAACCCGTTCCCCACGTCCCGGATAGACTCGTCTGGGAAGGACATGCGGAGAACCGGTTTGGAGGGTCCCGACTGGAGGCAGAAGGCATAAACGTGCTCTAGATGTAAGATTGTTTTTAGAATGTTCTGTAAATAAATTGTACATATTTATATCTCTAGCCTGGCTGTGAGTTTTCGTACTCAATACGTCACAGCAGTTTAGCCTAAACCGGCTCTCGCGCTTTTAAACCATGCATTCACTCCTCACAGGTTAAATTTTTTTAATAAAATCACCTGGCAAGCATAAAATCTTTTAAATGAGCGCGCACTCTTTAAATAATTTCCAACGGATTGTGATTTGACCTCAAACGAAAGAATTATTTAACAGAAACATATATTTGAATCTAAAAGAAAAATAACGTACCAAAAACATAAATAGAATTGAATGAATGGAGAGCAACACAGGAATGGGATTCCATTCCACAAACTAATATCCGGTACTTGACAAAAAACATAGTACGGCCGTTTCCATGCTTGCATTCAAAATTCTGATGGTTACAGCAGTTATAATTTACCATCATTTGAAATAGCTATTCTCGCGCTTACATTAACCTGTGATCTTAAAAGTTTAATTAATTAAATATGTTACCTAGACCAATGCATTTCCGAAGTTTCATTAGTCTACAATAATTTTTTCTTGGTGTTGCGATTTCTTTTTCCTACTGTGTAAGATGTATGCTAGAGCAGTGTTCCGCACTACCGGTCCGCACAAGAAATATTAAATTATTTCTCTTTTATTTACTGTGGTATATTTTTCTTAGATTTGGGCTACTTTTTATGAAAATCACTTAATATTCCTTGTTAAATCACTTTATATTCATTTTTTAGTGTAGCTATATTTTATTCAGAAGTCACGATTAAATACAATTAAATTATTAAATCAAAACAGTCTAAAATATAAGCAATCAACATCCTCCCCCTCAGCGGGCCGTGGTAAAATTAACAAATGTTGACCGGTCCGCGGCGATAAAAAGGTTGTGGAGCACTGTGCTACAGTATCCAGGGTCGTTTTTAACCTCACGGGCGCCCTAGGCACTTCAATAGTTACGCTTCTCTCTTATTTCCAGAGCACTCCCTTTCTCCTTAAGTTCTTATTTTTCCTGTTTTGTATCAGGAGGGATTTTCCCCTTTCTTTGTTTTGCTATTTGGATAGTCTTTCCATTATCCACCACCAGTGGACCTGCGTGTTCTGGATTGACAACCGTAAAGAAAGGATAGTGGTATGGTTTAGCCACTCTTGTTCATTTCTTACTTTACGGCATCACGGACTACCCACACTTTTGTAAATTAGTACAGTACATTAATGAAATCCTTTTTAATTATACTATAGAGTATACATTATTGTATGAACTATTTTCAACTCGTTAATTATCACCTTTTTTCATCGTTTATCGCTTTACTATATTTTGCTTTTCAGAATCCTTATTCTTTGTTTAGTCACTGTTATTGTACTTGTACAGCGAAGGTTTTCTTTGAAAAACGAATTAACTTTTGGAGAAAATCATTAATAACACATAGTAATCAATTTAGTCTGCAATATCATTTTGAGTGCATAGCAACATCTGCTGTTGAGTCTTTCATTTTCCATAATGGATTTCATTTCAGTGTTTACTCTCTTCAACGTAGAAATGCTTCTCTCGCGATTCGCTAGGCGGTGGGAAGTTCGTCGTAATGTAAATTTTTTTTTTTTTTTTTCTCTTTTTCGCCCTCCGATTTTTTGCTCCTCAAAATTTTTTGCGCCCTATGCACGTCTCTAGCGTGCCTAAGAGGAAAAGTGGACCTGAGAGTTTCTAAGCAGGGTTCTTAACAAAAAAGGAACTTGTTTGACTTGAATAGTTTTTGTTTGTTCGAAATAAATTTTGTACAGAAAAAAACGCTTGCGAAAATTTTGTACAGATTGCAGCAATACAGATATATGGTATAAAGATGGCTAGGGCTGCTACACGACTCAAATCCGTGGATATCATCGGTATTACAATATCGATTCAAGGTTTTTTTTTCGTACGTTGAATTTACACCAAAAAGCCATCGCTTGGAGCCCCTATTGGTGCTGAGAGCTCCGGGCGGCCGCCAGGTTAACCAAACGCTTAATCCGCCTCTGAGCATATGATTATTTAAATATAATCGAGGAGTGATTTTATAGTTTTAAAATGAATAAATTTATTAAAAAATGTGTGTTTAATACAATTTTTTAATTAAACATCTGAGAGCTCATGTAGATTTTGGAACATCTCCGACCACAGCAATATCTTAAAGCATATTCTTGTAACTATTGATAAAATATCTTTTACATATGTGGAGACCCCCTGAGACCCACCCTGGACACTAAGATTAATTTGAGGCAAAGAATGACCAGACGCCATTTGTATAATAATAACTTATATTTATTCACTTGATTCAAATATCAAAGAACTCTAATGACAAATAGTATCTATATGCCTACGTCAAACAAAAGGGATTTATACCTTTAGTATTAAATTAAATTACGAAATATGAAATTAATCAATAACTACGCGCCATATCAATAATGTTTTCCGGAATAGGAGGTCTGAGAAATACACGCAACTTGAATTAGTAGCTTTCATTAGCTGAAACTAATTTTGTTAAACTAACGCTTTTGGTAAGCGGTATTAAACTAGAATATATCATCTGGTAGTACTTATGATCTCTTTAGGTATATGAACTTCCTAAGGTTCCTTCGTTGAGTATTAACAGCAATGCTTCACTATCGTAATCCAATTGAATCCTATAAAACGTGGTCACTACTTCCGCTGGCTCAATTGCCTTCATCCTCGCTAACTTACAACGCTCTCCTTAAATACCCTATCTACTTTGCATATCCCGTTTTCTCCTTTTTAGAGTTGATTGGAAATATTCGCGAATTTACAAGCCCCAAAGACGCCTAAGAATATTAGTAGAAAAGTGCCGTACAGATTCGTCACAACTCTTCAGGCGAATGTCTTTACACATGGATATTGATTACAATAATCATTTTGCTTGATATATTATAGAAAAAAATTTCATATTGAATTTTGCAGCATTACACAATTTTGTGTGCATGATCTTATTTTATTACTTTATTTCATTGATTTTTTTTTGTATTCTTATGCAATGATAATTCTTAATTTTGCTTTATATTAATTTATTTCTTGAGATAACGTTTTCTGTTAAATATTTTGAATTGCCCATTGATAATTATTATTTTGCTTGATATTTTACTGATTTTCCCTATTGAATTTAGGTAGCATTACATGCCTGATTATTTTAGTTTTGTTTAGTATTTTCATTGCTTTGAATTTTTGTGCCATTACAACTGATGATACCTAAATTTTCTTTATATTATTTTATTATTTGAATTAATGTTCCTTGTTGGTATTTTGAATATGTTATTTGTTTATTTACCCATTTTAATTGTTTTTTAAAGTGCATAATAATTTATAAGATTTATTATACCATATTTTAAAGTGTATTCCCATATCTGAAGAGCTTTGGTGGACAATCAGGCCCTGATCTTAGTTATTTATTTTATTTATTTACAACTCTCAAATTTCTCAATCATGTCATTTCTGGGAAAAGGGAAAAAAGCTGATCTCATTAAGCTTGCTATTGAGTTAGGTGAATTTGGTTCGGATGGGGAAGAGCTAAAAATAATTGAACTAAGGGCAAAAATTTTAACAAATGAGGCTTATAAGGAAGCCCCTGAATTTGTGAAATGTATCTTTGAGGGAATCATATCAAATAGGATAGACGAGGAAAACGAACAAAAGAGCAAACACTGCGTGAATTTGAGCTACAGAAAATACGACTGCAAAATGAGACTCAAAGAGTCGTAGGTCCACAAAACCTACCCCAAACAAAAAATTGAATTAAAAAAGTTGCTACCAATATTCAATCCTGAAGTTGATAACATGACCTATTCATCACCTTATTCGAACGGCAAATGAAGCTTTTGGATCTTGGTGAAGATCTATGGGTACCCTCTCATTGGTGCCCTACCTGGTGATGTAACCTCCCTCATTGCCCGTGAGCCTGAGGAGAAATGCAGGGATTACTCCCACATTCGAGGAATGCTTCTGCAACGGTTCAAGTTAACCGCAGAAAATTCCGGGAGCTGTTTTCACGTCATAGAAAAAGCCCAAATGGGAAGTGGAAGGATTATTATTTTGAAATCCGAGCATATTTTGGAGGTTGGCTCAATGAGCTTAAAATTGATTCATTTGACGGATTGAAAAATTTGATGATTGCCGATCAAATGAAAAAGGGATGCTCTCTAGAGTGTAAGGAACATTACCTGGATATCTGGGGAAAACTTATCTCCCTAGAAATGTTAGCAGATACAGTCGGTCGAAAAAATAGCTGAGCACCGTGACCCTTTCAAAAAATGATTGGAAATGGAAAACGACCTTTTTGAACTCAAAACGACCTTTGTTGAAATCGTCTCATTTGAAATTTATCATGAAAACACACACTCATTTGACACAGTCTCATTTGAAATCGTCTCATTTGAAATTAATCATGAAAACACATCTCATTTGAAACTGTCTCATTTGAAATTAATCATGAACACCCATCTCATTTGAAACCATTTCCCTTGAAATTAATCATGAACACTGTCTCATTTGAAATTAATCCTGAAAATCCATCTCATTTGAAACCATTTCCTTGAAATTAATCATGAACACTGTCTCATTTGAAACCATCTCATTTGACTTGAAAATCATCTCCTTTGAAACCATCTCCTTTGAAACCCTCTCCTGAATTGAAAAACCCTCTCCTTTGAATCGACACCGTATTTTTATCCCCCCCTCTTTTCGTTTTAAACGGCTTTTTTAATGACTCTTATCCCTTTTCACCGTATTTTTATCCAAACCTTGCCTTTCAGGTTTCCATCCCAAAGGAACGTTCCAATGGTTCTTTTGTATGACTCTTGTCTACTTTTCACCCGTTTTTATACCCCAACGTTGTGTTTAGAGTCTCGATTCCTTTATGAAGCCACGTCTGCAAAGGCGTAACGTTGCCTGTAGGGTCTCGATTTGTTTGACTCACGTTGCCCCAGATCCACCCTTCACGTTGTTTTTATCCCACGTTTCAACGTTGTGTTTAGGGTCTCGATTCACGTTTGAAGCAAAGTATGCAGGAAGCGTTAACATGTATGAACAAAACAAAATTTTTCAAATTTCTCACTAAAAATTTTTAGGGCCGAGCGAAAATTTTTCATGCCACCCCAGAGCGACGATTGAGACAGGGGTCAAATGAAATGTTGGACAGGTCCAATGAAACAGAGGTTTCACAAAAATAGTTTTAACACGGGGGTCCAATGACATGCTGGACAGGTCCAATGAAACAGAGGTCTCCCAAAAATATTTTTAACACGGGGTCCAATGATATGCTGAACAGGTCCAATGACATGCTGGACGGTCCAATGACATGCTGGACAGGTAAAATGAAATGCTGGACAGGTCCAATGAAACAGAGGTCTCCCAAAAATAGTTTTAACACGGGGGTCCAATGACATGCCGGACGGGTCCAATGACATGGGACATTTCCAATGACATGCTGACAGGTCAAATGACAATGTGGTGACAATTCACAGGTAATTTGATGCATCTAGGGGGACCACCTCATTCCAATCTTGGTGACGATTCACAGTGATGCATCTAGGTGAGAAGGCCTCCATCTTGGTGACGATTCACAGTGATGCATCTAGATGAGAAGGGCAATTCACAGGTTCCAATCTTGGTGTATGAATGGAACCTTGAAAAACCCGAAAAAGAGGGGGAACTGCCCCCCTATTTTCGGTCTTGAAGATTTTTGCTAAAAACATTTACTGTTAAGACTGCCAGAATTTGAGATGGAAACAAGACTCCAAATCCTGACAGTCTTAACAAAAAAACATTTAGCCATTCAAAAGCACTCCGAAGGTAAAACTGCTGGCCTTTTATACTCTAATGAGGTCACGTGAAACAATTTCTATTGGCTGGTCCTTCCAACGTTGTCTTGAAACACCGAATCGACTCGATTGGCCCAGAAAGATTATTCAGCCTAAATGAGCGCACATTAGCTGAGCGATCCAAACTTGGTATACCCGAAAAAAGGGGGCCGAGTCAACTCGACTCGATCCCCCTTTTCCAATTTTTTTACAAAATTGAAACGCCAAAGTTGAGTTCAAAAAAAAGGGTGTAAGGATACTCTGACTCGATCCGATTCCAGATTTCCAAATACGATAGTGGTGGTCCAACAAGTGTTGTACCGAAATCATTCTGACAAAAAATGAGACTTATTCATTATTTATTGAAAAATATATACAATGAGCTACAGGCAACTATTGACAGACATGGATTGGATGGCTCCGATAGATTATTGACCGATAGAACTATTGACAGACAGATCCATGGGTTGGATGGGTTTAAATCCGATATTTTTTTGACACAAGAGTTTAGTCTGGGCATGGTCAAGTCCATAGGCTCCCTTTCAAATTCATCCAGGAAGGAGAAGAGATCTCCATCAAAAATAGAGGGTACCGTGTGAAGCAGCTGGAGTTCTTGGGGTCCAAATACAAACGACATGAGCTGGTCGAATGCATCTGTCGACTCCAAAGGGTCCAAAATGTCGAGCTCTGGGAGAAGCTGCATAGGTTCTGGGAGACTCTGCACAGGTGACTGTGGGACTTCTGCACAGGTGTGGGACTTGACACTGGAATCTGCACAGGTTCTGATACATGTAGAATCTGCATAGGTGGCTGTGGGACTTGTGACACTGGAATCTGCACAGGTTCTGAACATCTGGAATCTGCACAGGTTCTGATATATGTAGAATGTTCATAGGTTCTGGGAGAATCTGCATAGGTGGCTGTGGGACTTGTGACACTGGAATCTGCACATGTTGCACAGGTGGCTCTGGAATTGTGACACTGGAATCTGCACAGGTGATTGTGGGACAACACTGGAATCTGCACAGGTGGCTCTGGACATCTGGAATCTGCACAGGTGGTTGTGGAATCTGCACAGGTGGATCTAGGACATCTGGAATCTGCACAGGTGGTTGTGGAATCTCTGCACAGGTGGCTCTAGGACATCTGGAATCTGCACAGGTTCTAGGACATCTGGAATCTGCACAGGTTCTAGGACATCTGGAATCTGCACAGGTTCTAGGACATCTGAATCTGCACAGGTGGTTGTGGAATCTGCATCCATGGTAGCTCAGATCGTCTGGACACACGTCTCATGACGGGAGTGATGCGCACTCGTTTCTTGGGTAGAGCTTTTTCCTCCAAAGGTCGCTTTTCGGCCGGTACATGAATCGGGGTAGGTGGAGGTAGCTTGTAAGGAGTTTGATTAAACTTTTTCATTTTCCGGAAATCTCCCACGTGGAATCCCTTCTGAATGAGCTGGGGCAGAAGGGATTCGGGGATAATGTCCAAACCAAAGGCGGTTTTTTGAACCGTCAACACAATGTAGTGTGTTCCAGCCGGGATCGGATACGCCGTGTGGGGCTCCAAGATGGTTCGATGGTAGAGCATTTGGTCATGGGGCTCAAAACTTCTCCGAATCACATTGGGTTGGGCTCGGCACTTGAGACTGGAGGCTGGCAATTCATAGATCAACATGGGTACATGCGTCGTTTGAATCAAGTGAATCTCTCCGGATTTCACCGTTCGCAAGCCAAAGGTAAAGTCTTTTTTGGCAAAAAATATGTTGTTGTAAATGTAAACCATTCTCTTGTCGGTATTTTTGAGCAGTCTGTCTGGATTTCTCAACAGGCCTTTGGATGTTTTTTCCCACATCACGTCGTTGGGTCTAAATTCATTGACATGCTTTGCCTCCATGACGGCCCGTTTGAAATTGTCCAACCACGTCTTTTTTGATGCCAATGGTCTTTACAAAACAGAACAAACACCCGTTTGGCGGTGGGCTCTTGGTAGATGATACCAGCTCGGACTTGGCCCTGCCGAGCAGCATATTCCAATGCATCGGGTTTATCGGGCAGCGTCACGGGCACCACCGTGGTAGAAAGGTGCTCGGGGAAGGCATCAATCGGGTCCATGACGAATGAAAAGTGTTTAAAGCACCTCTCGCTTTTATACGTTTCAAACAGGATGCGATTCAACAAGGATTGCAAAAGGAAGCCGTGGCGTCTTTAAATGCGTCCGTCACAGTACCAACATGGATGGACGATCACCATGGATGAGCGGTCAAACCTTGAGTGTGGAAAAAATCTTGGGATGAAGAGTAAAAGTTTTAAACTATACTACGTCACAGTACCAACATGGATGGACGATCACCATGGATGAGCGGTTAAACCTTGAGTGTGGAAAAACTCTCATAAGACAATCGTGAAGAGTAAAAAGTTTTAAACTATACTACGTCACAGTACCAACATGGATGGACGATCACCATGGATGAGCGGTTAAACCTTGAGTGTGGAAAACTCTTTAAGACAATCGTGAAGAGTAAAAGTTTTAAACTATACTACGTCACAGTACCAACATGGATGGACGATCACCATGGATGAGCGGTTAAACCTTTTTGTGGAAAAACTCTTAAGACAATCGTGAAGAGTAAAAGTTTTAAACTATACTAAAAAAATTTTTTTAGTGAAACCTTTCATTTTTTCTTTCCGAGTCCTTTTTAAATTTTCTTACATTTCATTCTTTCAATTTTCGACCCTGATGGCGAGACAACTCTTGTGCTTCCCAATACGCTTTGGAAGCCAACCTTGGCGTCTAGAGCAGCCCAAAAAAATGGAGAACTGGTCCAGAGCTATGCTCCTTTCCAGTTCTCCCATTTTTCTGGGGCTCATCACGGTCTCTAGGATGTTCTCAATGGGTTGGGTGCCCTGCAGAGGGGACAGGTATTACTCACGTCCAAGTGTTGCAACAAACATTGCAAGTGAAACCCATGGCCACAGTGTGTCTTTTTCTGGCCAGTGCATCGGACTCAGACAGATGGAGCATACGTCGGGGACTTGAAACACGGTATCGGGCCATTTCTCTGCATAACATCCATCCAACACCGCTTGAGCCAATAGAGTCCACGTGGTCAGGTTTTGCGGACCATGTCGTTTCCAAGCCTTATATGCCAAACGGTATAAGCTGGATTTGGCATACAGAGTCCACAGAGCTTGAATGAAGGCTCCTTTTCCTTTGGAAGCCTCCTGCTCCACGTAGTCACTGGACACGTCCTTTGGTTCAGAACGAGCAAAGGCTCTGACGCGAAGAATGTCCAGAGAATGATGATCAGGGAGCACTTTGGTCAGCAGCTCCCCAATACGCTGTTCAGTGTCAGTGTGGAGGTCAATAATCTCGGGAGGTTGCAAGCCGTTGACAATGATTCAAAACTGCGTCATAAACGTAATGTAATCAGAGAGATGCACTCCCTGGTATTGGATCAGGTAGACTTGAAATGCGTGCTCTGCCTCCATGTCTATGAGGCAAATGGCTTCCGAGTCCTGTTTTTATACTAGAGAGAAGCAGGAAGTGGCTTTTGATTGGCTCGAGAGAGAAGCAGAAAGGGACTTTGGAGGGGCTATGAAAGACAACAGGGTTGAACCATTCTGCACCCAGGCCAGCAAAAAATAGTGTGGGTTGCAAAGCAAGTTTGGGGGTCACCACGAGGGGTGGAAGACACTAAAAAAATTCCATCCACGGCCTTTTCGATAAAATCTTGGACGGGAGATAATTTGTAGCTCACGCCCGCATGGGTGGCAATGGGGTTCGTTTATAAGACGACAAATTGGAGGCATTCAAAATGATACATAGATTTCAGATTTTGTTCAGATTTTATTTTCCCTTCAGATTTTATTTTACAGTGAAAAAAAAGTTTATCTCTGTGAAGAATTTACATAGTGTCGTGGAAAGCCACTTTTGACATAGTGATACATTGTCTGCCAACGTACGCTATTTTGGTCCGTCATATGCATGGCTCGAGGTAAATATTCCTTTCCACTCTGTAAAATTTCCTCCAATCTTGCTTTGGTGGGCTCGCCGTACAACATTCGTTCTTGAAACACCATCGATTCCAATAAAACGTGGATGGCACAATCATGGGGTGGCACATCTCCCCGACCACACACTAAGCAATCGGGGTTGACAAGAGCATGGAGCCGAAACGACTGGCATGGCGGTACGATAAATTGTCAAGATAAATGATCAAAGAGGTGTCCAACATATTTTTTGCAAAAAAATTGACTTTAAAAAATTTCAATTCAAAATTGTTAAAATTGCCAGCCTCCAGTCTCAACCCAATGTTATTCGGAGAAGTTTTGAGCCCCATGACCAAATGCTCTACCATCGAACCATCTTGGAGCCCCACACGGCGTATCCGATCCCGGCTGGAACAACTACATTGTGTTGACGGTTCAAAAAACCGCCTTTGGTTTGGACATTATCCCCGAATCCCTTCTCCCCCAGCTCATTCAGAAGGGATTCCACGTGGGAGATTTCCGGAAAATGAAAAAGTTTAATCAAACTCCTTACAAGCTACCTCCACCTACCCCGATTCATGTACCGGCCGAAAAGCGACCTTTGGAGGAAAAAGCTCTACCCAAGAAACGAGTGCGCATCACTCCCGTCATGAGACGTGTGTCCAGACGATCTGAGCTACCGATGGCCCCTGTGCAGATTCCACAAACCTGTGCAGATTCCAGATGTCCTAGAACCTGTGCAGATTCCAGATGTCCCACAATCACCTGTGCAGATTCCAGATGTCCTAGAACCTGTGCAGATTCCAGATGTCCCACAATCACCTGTGCAGATTCCAGATGTCCTAGAACCACCTGTGCAGATTCCACATGTCCAGAATCCTGTGCAGATTCCAGATGTCCCAGAACCACCTGTGCAGATTCCAGTGTCACAAGTCCCACAACCACCTGTGCAGATTCCACTCAGATTCCAGATGTCCATGAACATGTCAGATTCCAGTGTCCCATGTCTCAGAACCACCTGTGCAGATTCCAGTGTCACAAGTCCTAGAGCCCCACCCCATGATTGTGCCATGATTGGAATCGATTCCACCTGTGCAGATTCCAGTGTCACAAGTCCCACAGCCACCTATGCAGATTCTCCCAGAACCTATGCAGATTCTACATGTATCAGAACCTGTGCAGATTCCAGTGTCACAAGTCCCACAGCCACCTATGCAGATTCTACATGTATCAGAACCTGTGCAGATTCCAGTGTCACAAGTCCCACAGTCACCTGTGCAGAGTCCTGTGCCCAGAACCTATGCAGCTTCTCCCAGAGCTCGACATTTTGGACCCTTTGGAGTCGACAGATGCATTCGACCAGCTCATGTCGTTTGTATTTGGACCCCAAGAACTCCAGCTGCTTCACACGGTACCCTCTATTTTTGATGGAGATCTCTTCTCCTTCCTGGATGAATTTGAAAGGGAGCCTATGGACTTGACCATGCCCAGACTAAACTCTTGTGTCAAAAATATCGGATTTAAACCCATCCAACCCATGGATCTGTCTGTCAATAGTTCTATCGGTCAATAATCTATCGCAGAGCCATCCAACCCATGTCTGTCAATACTTGTCTGTAGCTCATTGTATATATTTTTTTGTCAATAATCTATCGGAGCCATCCAACCCATGTCTGTCAATAGTTGCCTGTAGCTCATTGTATATATTTTTTCAATAAATAATGAATAAGTCTCATTTTTTTTTGTGAATGATTTCGGTACAACACTTGTTGGACCACCACTATCGTATTTGAAAATCTGGGTCGGATCGAGTCAGAGTATCAGAATATCCTTTGAACCCAACTTTGGCGTTTCAATTTTGTAAAAAAATTGGAAAAGGGGGATCGAGTCGAGTTGACTCGGCCCCCTTTTTCGGGTATACCAAGTTTGGATCGCTCAGCTAATGTGCGCTCATTTAGGCTGAATAATCTTTCTGGGCCAATCGAGTCGACTCGGTGTTTCAAGACAACGTTGGAAGGACCAGCCAATAGAAATTGTTTCACGTGACCTCATTAGAGTATAAAAGGCCAGCAGTCATACCTTCGGAGTGCTTTTGAATGGCTAAATGTTTTTTGTTAAGACTGTCAGGATTTGGAGTCTTGTTTCCATCTCAAATTCTGGCAGTCTTAACAGTAAATGTTTTTTAGCAAAAATCTTCAAGACCGAAAATAGGGGGGCAGTTCCCCCTTTTTTTCGATTGGTCCATTCATACACCAAGATTGGAACCTGTGAATCGCCCCTTCTCATCTAGATGCATCACTGTGAATCGTTTCCAAGATGGGAGGCCTTCTCACCTAGATGCATCACTGTGAATCGTCACCAAGATTGGAATGAGGTGGTCCCCCTAGATGCATCAAATTACCTGTGAATCGTCACCAAGATTGGAATGAGGTGGCCCTCTCACCAAATATGTCATTGGACCTGTCCAGCATGTCATTGGACCTGTCCATGTCATTGGACCCGTCCAGCATGTCATTGGACCCCCGTGTTAAAACTATTTTTGGGAGACCTCTGTTTCATTGGACCTGTCCAGCATTTCATTTTACCTGTCCAGCATGTCATTGGACCTGTTCCAGCATGTCATTGGACCCCCGTGTTAAAACTATTTTTGGGAGACCTCTGTTTCATTTCATTGACCTGTCCAGCATGTCATTGGACCCCCGTGTTAAAACTATTTTTGGGAGACCTCTGTTTCATTGGACCTGTCCAACATTTCATTTGACCCCTGTCTCAATCGTCGCTCTGGGGTGGCATGAAAAATTTTCTCTCGGCCCTGAAAAATCTTTTGGTGGGAAATTTTTCAAAATTTTTTTTGTTCAAATGTACATGTTGTTCTCCTGCATACTTTGGATCTTCATACATGGAATCGAGACCCTAAACACAACGTTGGGGTATAAAAACGGGTGAAAAGTAGACAAGAGTCATACAAAAAAAGAGCCCTTTGAACGTTCCTTTGGGATGGAAATCTGAAAGGCAAGGTTTGGATAAAAAGGAGGGGAAAAAGGACAAGAGTCATGTAAAAGAGTCGTTTAAAACGAAAAAGGGGGGAAAAAAATACGGTGTCGATTCAAAGGAGAGGGTTTCAAAGGAGAGGGTTTAAAGGAGATGGGTTTTTTTCAAAGGAGATGATTTTCAATTCAAATGATTTTTGGGAATGAGAGTGTTCATGATTTCAATTCAAATGAGAAGGGTTTCAATTTTCAACAATTCAAATGAGACAGTGTTCATGATTAATTTCAAAAATGGTTTCAAATGAGATGGTTTCAAATGAGACAGTGATTAATTTCAAGGGAAATGGTTTCAAATGAGATGGGTTTCATGATTAATTTCAAATGAGACAGTTTTCATGATGTTTCAAATGAAATGGTTTCAAATGAGATGGTGTTCATGATTAATTTCAAATGAGATGGTTTCAAATGAGATGTTTCAAATGAGACAGTTTTCATGATTAATTTCAAATGAGACGGTTTCAAATGAGATGATGTGTTTTCATGATTAATTTCAAATGAGACGATTTCAAATGAAAGATCATTTTCAAAAAGGTCGTTTTCATTTCCAATCATTTTTTGAATTTCAAATGATGAACCTTTCTGGTTTTTGTAATTACAAATGAGATTGTTTTCATGATTAATTTCAAATGAGCTCGTTTCAAATGAGATTCCACGTTTCAAATGAGATGGTTTTTCATGATTAATTTCAAATGAGACTAGGTTTCGATTTCAAATGAGATGAGGGAAACATCAGTTTGAGACAGGTTTTCATGATTAATTTCATGATAAATTTTCAAATGAGACGATTTCAAATGAGACTGTGTTTCATTTTCAAATGTTTCAAAAAAGGTCGTTTTCCATTTCCAATCATTTTTTGAAAGGGTCACGGTGCTCAACAATTTTTTCGACCGACTGTATGCAACCTATGGTAAGTACTGTAAAACGAGAGGTGAAACTTGATTTACAGTTATTGCCATAGGATAATGGTATAGTGGTAATAACACCGGGGCCTTGGAAATACCGTAGCATTGTGCCGTTTCCCCAATACCGGGGGCCCACCCAGCATTGTGCTGTTTCCACAATACCGGGGCCCACAATGAGCTACATACGTTTATTGGCATCTGGAGAGGCTACGCAAATGGAAGCATGCAATGAAAAATCTCATGGGATTAAACGTCCCACTGGCAGATGGATGTACAAACTCCTTTGGGAAGCAACCAAAAGGAGGGATTTAAACGAAACGAGCGTAAAGAGAAGGGTGAATGATTCAGCAACCCGAGGGCCTCGTCAACCATGGACGACCCACGGGAGGAGCTAGTGAAGGGAAACGGAAATTTCTGTAGGGTTTCAGGCAAAGGGTGCACGATACCTGGAAGGACTGTAAAAAAAATGTCCAAAAGGTGTACGGTTTTGGGACACTTGGCAACAAAGACTAGAAAGAGACACACATTGAACGGCAAGGACTGTAAAAAAGGTGAGAAGGTTTTGAAACACACAATGAATGGTAAGGACTGTAAAAACAGGTGAGAGGGTTTTGAAACACACTGAATGGTAAGGACTGTAAAAAGTAGACTGTACACTCTAAAAAAAAAAGGTTTACACTTTTGGCACACTTTTATTGCAGTAATTACCATAGGCTAATGATAAAATTGTGAATATTCCAGGGTACTGAGAAATTTCTGAAATTATTCACTTGAAAGGCAAAATTTAAAAGCTACAAAAATAAATTGTAAATATTCCAGGGTACCGAGACATTTCTAATCACACGAAAATCAACATTTAAAAGCCACAGAAAAAGTTGAAAGGCAAGAAACATTTAAATATTATTTTTTGTAATTTTTTTTTTTTTTTTACAAAAGTTTGTTGGCTCTCAAATGAGCCATTTCTTTCCTCAACACGTCTCGTTCAACGAAGCAAACTGCCAATTTGTTTTGCCAGTAAAAATTTCGCTCAGTTATGACCTTATTTTTTACTGTTTTAATTTGATTCATCATGCTTGTTGCTTGGGTGACAAAATGTACATTTCGTCTCGGATACATCGTAAAGAACACTCTTCTCGATCAGCACCATTTCCCTCTTTCACATACATTTTTTTGTCATTGTATAGGGTCAAATATAGTGGTGTTTCTTCCTTAGTGGACTCAAATCGTCGGTCAAGGGGAATGGCACAGTTTAAAAACTTCCAACCTGTCACTTTGATGGGTACAACCCATTTTAAGTGACGATTCGTGTCAGTTACACGCACGGCTGCTTCTTCCCAATTCACCACATTTTTACTTCTATTTTGCTCCAAGAGTAATTTTTCAATACCATCTGGAAATAATGTGCAGAGAAACGCAATACTATGCTCGTGCATGGGACGATTGATGTAAAAATGGGATGTTTGATTTGACTCCTTCAAATTTTTAAAAATTCTTTCATCACACGAGGCTCTTTGTCGACTTACATACGCAATTGTTCGTACCAGGTGAAATACATTCTCAATTGGGATTCGTTTCTTTGCCTGACCATTTGGAATGTTATATCTAAATTTATGTTTCCAAACAAACTCGAATTGACCCTGTAGCTCACACGCTATAATCATGTGCCGATGCTGTACTTTAGCAATTCCCGCCATCAATCCATCACACAAACACCAAAAAGGTAGGACAACAATTTCGTTTTGAATTTTTTCCATTTCGCGGCAAAATATTTGAAATGCGTCATGTTTCACCATGACGTGAAACCATTTCAAGTCTTTTTTCAGATAGCGTTGAACAATTCCGTAAACATCTTTGCCTAAGCCACTGCTCTCACTAAATGGCACTCCATCAATGCGCCACATGTCGGGTTTTTCAAACACGGATTCGTACAAAATTGCATTGTCCATGTTTTTGGATCGACCGAGCATGTCGCGCGGGATTGAAACAAAGGTTTGACAGTCACAAATTTCTTCTTCCAAATCTTCATAATTCTTCACAGTAGACGCATTGTTCTGGGGGTTCACAAAGCTTTTCAAGCATTCCACTACATGTTTCACATTCTCCCTCTTCATTCTTTGCCCATGAGGCCAAGATTTTAATCCCATGCAAAAAACGCACTCTTTACGATTTTTCAAAGAATGTTCTTTCGAAGCATGTTGGTGATAGTAATGTCCAAAGGTCATGGATTCAAAGCAAACGGGACAACGAACGACAATATCCGAAGATGAATCTATAAGCCTGTAAAGCGTCTTGATAGACATGTCCTGCTTCCCTTGGAACCAAGAAAGTCACTGAACAGCAGTATACTTGATATATAAAGTTATTGCCATAGGTTAATGGTATAATGATAATAGCATCGGAACCTTTGCCTGTATTTTATTAAATTATTTTTTATTCTTATATATATATATATTCATCACATGACACTCACCTTTTATACATAAATTTATGACGTCATATACCCGAAACCTCAACAGTTCCTTATTATAGTATAAGCCACGGATTTGGGCATGGTGTCGTGGGCATGGGTTGAGCAGGTAAATAGGCATGTAAAGAGTCCAATTGTGTGTAGTTTTGAGATAAATTCTAGAGATTTGAAACAAAATGGAACCATGTGGAAGGAGGGAAAGGGTTTGACAAAAATCATGAAAAGGATCGAGGTGGATTCGGAAAATGTGGAAGAAGCATTGGACAAGGGTGTACTGAAAGAATGGAAGGGAAGCCATCAGACGGTAGAGAGTATTCAACGGGGATGAACGTCGCACGGTTCAGCTGCACGAGGGCTTTGGACCACGTAATGTGGAACCATTCAACGGAGGGGTTTCAATCGAGTCCCGTCTTTTCCCAAGGAGGGTATGTATCGCTCAAAGGACGTCGTTCAAATGGAAAGGGGAAAACTCAAAGGGGTCAAGCAGGAAACAGGGGCAACTCACAGGGACAAACGGGAAACAAACAAACTTTAAAGGGGGGAGGCCAAGCATGCAAGGGAATCTCCAAATATCAAATGGGAAAAGGAGATCCAAACAGGCCAAGCATGCAAGGAGGACTGGCCAAATATCAAAATAAAATGAAGCCAAGGAAAACAGACCAAAGCATGCAAATGAGCCAAGCATAAAACAAATCATTTTCTTTTTCAATGCTTTGAGAATCAAGGTGAATACTCATTGGTTACAGAATCATTTTTTGGGACAATATACAGCGACATGTTCAAATCCTCTACTTCTTTCTACAGACATCTCAGTAGATGGTCCAATACTCTCGTGTCCTGTCCTGAATGTCAGGAGCCAATGACCGTACGTCACTTTTATAGTAAACATGCGGCCCAAAAATATAATCTGGAGGGTCGTAAACAATGCCTGTTTTGTTTCGGAAGAAAACATTGGCCTTACGGGCAAAAGAATCGTCCCGAAAACGTAAACCATGTCACGGCCTGCTTGCAACGATTCGTAGAGGAGGCCAAGATACAGGAGGAGACGGAGGAAGATGCAGGAGAGGAACAGAGGAGAGGAGGAAGTAGTGTGTGGATGTAGACACTTTCGACCCGTGCCTCGTGAATGCGGGGTCGTCGCAAAGACAGAGTGAGCGAATACGTAGGGTTTTACGATTCCCTGTTGGAAAAACCCGAAATGTGGGAGGAGGGGGTAACCTTTCAGAATGGCTTGGGAAACGATGTGGGGGGATGGTGCAGCGCTATCTGAGGCAAGACTGGATGTGGTTTCACATTATGGTAAAACAGGATGTGTTTGATACATTTCGTAAGGAGATGGAAAAGATTCGGGATCAATGTGTCATATTGCCCTTTTGGTGTCTGTGCGATGGATTGGTGAATGAAAAGGGCAAAATACAACATCGACACATGATTCTGGCGTGTGAACCAGAGAGTTCGTTTGAAGACGTGTGGAAGGGTAAAATTCGTTATGAATTTCCAAACAGCGGTCGGGCCAAGAAATGCATCAAGATTAAAAGTGCATTTCATCTCGTGCGGACCATAATGTACGTGAGTCAGCCGAAATCCTCGTGCGACAAGGACGAGATGTCTGACAATTGGATGGAGTCGGTAAATGTGTCGCATTTTCACATCAATCGACCCTTGCACCCGCATAATATTGCCATTCTCTGTACCCTATTTCCAGGGGGGATAGAAAAATTACTGTGGGAGCAACTGGGCAATAAAAATGTATCCAGTTGGGAAAAGGTGGCCAAACGTGTACCGGATCCATGGTATAATGTGAGATGGGGGGTACCCATCCACGTGACGGGCTGGAAGTTTTTAAACTGTGTGATTCCCCTTCATCCACGGGACGAGGGGAATTTTGCATCTGCACGGTAACAAAAAATGGCATTTAAAGGACCAGGAATGTTCGTTTCAACAGGATAAGAGACGAAATGTACGTATTGTCCCGCAAACAACAAAATATGATGAATGAAATTAAAAATGTAAAAAAAGAGTGGGCCATGGACCAAAAGGTGATATTAAAGGCCAAACTCAACGAGATGAAAGCGAAAAATGACCTGATTCGAAGGGAAAATGACATATTGAAAACCAAAGAACAAGAGTGGAAAACCAAAGTGGAAAACCAAAGAACAAGAGTTAAAGAAAATGAGTTAAACTCTAAAAGTGCAAGGTATGTTACGCGAAAATAAAATATTGAAAAGGGTATTACAGGGAAAAAGAGTGGACAGAATCACTTCCAATCCATGGCGTTGGAACAGTCGAGTAAAAAGGTTATCTCGACCTCCTTCAGCTGTCTCTCAACTTTCTCGTTCACTCGCAAATTTTGAGACTGAACAATCTTAATGGCTTTCAAGAATGACATGAAAAAGAATGATAACCTTAAAAAAAAAAAAAAATTTTTTTTTTTACAATAATTGGTTGCCTTTTAATTGAGCCATTTCTTTTCTCATCACGTCTCGTTCGACGAAGCAAACTTCCAATTTGTTTTGCCAGTAAAAATCTCGCTCAGTGACAACCTTATTTTTTAGCTTTGTTGCTTGGGTGACAAAATGTACATTTCATCTCAGATGCATCGTAAAGAACAACACTCTTCTCGATCAGCACCCTTTCCTTCTTTCACATACATTTTTTGCCGAGGGTCAAATATTTTGGTTTTACAATACACATCTCCTCCATCCGCTATAGGTTCCCCACAATTCATTTAAACTAGTCACGATTCTTTTGCCCCGAGCGTGTCGCAACGGTTGCAAATACGCCTCCAACCCCTGGGACAATTCCTGGTTGATTCCAAAACCATTGACCTCGGGCCCAAACGGAAACCATGGTCGTATTATACTTCATTTTTAAACTGGGAAAATGTCCCCGCAGGATAAAGGCGCGTAGAGCATCAGGGGTCACCCCTTCACCCCGGTTAAAATAGGGAAACATGTTTGTAAAGGAATCTAGCCTCGGTCCGTAAAAATTCGACATTGGCAAAGCGATCGGATCCATGCAATTTCAATCGAGTTCCCATCGGACAAGGTAAAATGTCTACAAAGGAGGGAAAGGTGATGTTGGGAACATAAATGTAATACGCATTTGGACTTGATTTCAATCATGACTTGATTCAGGGTACCTTTTGCCATACGGTAGGGTGTCATTTGGAATAGCACGGGACCTTGGAATCGAAATGAAAGGGTACTCTGCTCATGGTTCATCAAAAGGTTCACCACTGCCATTCTTCAACAGCTCTCGAACCCAATCCTCTTCCCCCAACAACAGGTCGTTTAAGCTGGTAAAGACTTTTTTGTCTGGAGAATGTCTCAAAGGCTTCATTTGCAGATAGGCATCCAATTTCCAATGGTTTGGATGTCTTCGTTTCATGGTCCAAAAGGTTTGAGTGTAGGGCCACACATAAAGGATGGTGTCGTAATATGTCAGGGTCAATTTGGGATAATGAGAGATGATTTCAGGCAGGATAGAGTCACGCATAGCCTCAAAGGGCACAATGCCATCCTCCGTGACATGGGGAGTGATGAAAGGATGGTTCTGTTTGTAAAAAAATCCAACCTCGGTACGTTCAAATTGGACATTGAGAACACCGGGCGCATCGGTAAAAAATGCAAGTAGAAATCCATGAAATTCCAGATGAGCTCGACAAGGTAAAACATAATTTTCCACAAAGGTGGGAAATGCTACTTTGGGAACAATGATGTAATACCGTCCGTGTGATTTGTAAATCTCAATCATGATACAATTGAAACTTGCAGAGCTAGGCAAAATATTTAAACTGTACTAAAAAAAATTTTTTTTTTTTTTTTACTTGTAGAGAACAGTTTTGACTGTCCTTTTACTTTTTCATTTACAAAAATTTCCACACACAAAAAACATTACACACAAAAATTTTTTGTTTCTTACTCTTTGTTTACAATTGATAATTTTATTGCTATAGATGTAATCTCAGTTTAACCAGACTTTGGATAATTTCAATACTAGGTTGTTTCATCAGATTCCATGGGATATTTGTTTCATCAGATTCCATGGGATATTTGTTTCATCAGATTCCATGGGATATTTGTTTCATCAGATTCCATGGGATATTTGTTTCATCAGATTCCATTTCATCATCATTCCATGGGATATTTGTTTCATCATTCCATGGGATATTTGTTTCATCCGATTCCATGGGATTTTGTTTCATCAGATTCCATGGGATATTTGTTTCATCAGATTCCATGGGATATTTGTTTCATCATGGGATATTTGTTTCATCAGATTCCATGGGATATTTGTTTCATCAGATTCCATGGGATATTTGTTTCATCAGATTCCATGGGATATTTGTTTCATCAGATTCCATGGGATATTTGTTTCATCAGATTCCATGGGATATTTGTTTCATCAGATTCCATGGGATATTTGTTTCATTAGATTTTTTGGGGAAATTGAGAATCAACCTGGTTCCTTCCTGGGAATGATAATTTCAATCACGGGTACATTGTGAGGATCAATCGAGTCAAAAATGGATTCTTTGGGGGCTCGACAAACCTTTTTCACATCCCCAAGGTGAGGATTACAATACGGGTGTAAAGGTCCATCTTCTCCGTCCATCTTGAGTAGAAGGTCTACTAGAGGGAGAGGGTGAAGCGTGCACCATTTGCAATATGGTAGGTCCTTGAATGGGTTTCACGACGGCCACGGGTCGGGGAACACGGGGATCTCGTTCTGGCCACGTAAAATGCAGTTCGTGTTCAAAATGTTTTTGTATATTGGAAGGAATAGTATAAGGAGTACTCCGCGTAGTACTCTTTTCGTGACGCATGACCAGAGAATTCATAGTGTCTTGCTTTCGTCAAATAGCTCGGCAACAATTCTCTAACCCAACAATTTGTTTAAGCTCTCAAAGGTGATTTCTTTGGGAAGGGGCAAAATATTGACACTTGAAAAACTTTTAAAGTTTAAATTATTCATTGTTCTGACAAAACAACAATGGGAGCGAAACAATATTTTTAGTTTAATCTTTACCAATTCAACACTGGGGTCATCAGATTCCATGAGAATACAATTGTTTCGTCAGATTCCATGGGAATACTATTATTTCATCAAATTCCATACTATTATTTCAATTCGATTGCACGCTATTATTTCAATTCGATTGCATACTATTATTTCAATTCGATTCCATGCTATTATTTCATCAGATTCCATGGGGATTCAATAGAATTGTTTCCTCAGATTCCATACTATTATTTCATCAGTGGGCATCAAATGCCACGAGCAATACAATGGGAGAGATTGTCGTCACGGGGATTCAAAAAAGGGGTATTTGACTTCTTCTCGACGCACCTTTTTCACATCTAGTTTAAAACGACGAATCCACTCGGGTATAAACACACTTTTAGCATCACGAGTGTCCACCATGGTCAATGTCGGACCCTTTTTAAATTTGTCCGTAATCTTTCGCATACCTGTTTGATGAGCATATCCATGGGTGAGTGCCTTTAAAAAACAAATCTCTCATCACTGCATTTTCACCTTGCAAGATGGAAAAGAATCCTTTGATATCCACTAAACGGATATTGTGAATAGCCTTTGGATAAGGTCGATGCGAAGGCAACACATGCTTACAAGAAAACACGTGGAAATGTTTACGAACGTTTTTAATGTGTAACAACTGGATGAGATCCCAAAGACGAAAGTACAGGTTACCCTTCTCCCCAATCAAGATTTGGACGGAAGGAGTTGAAGTATTGAGAGCCAACCGAAACCACATGTTGAAATGTTGAGCTGCTGTTGACTGTAAAACATTTTATAGTAAAAAAAAAAAAAAAATTTTTTTTTTTTTTTTAGATTATACTGGTACAATGCAAGCTACAAAGAATTTATTAGAGAACAAACTGCAAACATTTTATTAGAGAACAATCTACAAAGATGATTTAGGGACGTTTCATCAGGTTGGCAGGTTACACTATGCAGGTTGGCAGCCATTACTCATGGGCTGCGTCTTCCCTCCAGCGGTAACGTTTCATCATTTCGTGGACCATTACATCGGCCTGGTGTTCTTTTCCAATATAATGCATTACTTCGGGAATAATGTGGTCCAAATACATGTAGGTGGGGAAATCTGTGGCTCCAATCATCAATGTCCATCCGTGGTTGTCTCTTTCCAAATATTCTTTTAGCAAATGATGCTTTAGAAAATGTTGCAACTCTTCTTGAGCCACTCGCACGATATCACTGCGATCCCAACCATCGTTGTCTTCCAAGAAGGAAGGATAATATTTTAAATTTTTGACGATATCTTGATAGGTAAACGAATGTAAGCTTTCTAGAGTCGGTCGAATCTCCACCTGCTTATTGTCAAAAGGACTCGCAAAGAAGATGCGATAAGGAACCCATTGGGATTGATATCGCATCCATTCGATGGAAACGAGGTAGTCGCAATTGGGTGGGGTGGTCATGATAATTGAATAGAGACACTCGATTGAGTAGCTGAAAATTAATCGCTGTTGACTTATAATGTTGACTTATAATGATTAAGTGAAAAAAAAATTTTTTTTTTTTTACAATGTATTGTCAAAATTGTCAAAAATTTCAATGCTTACATTCCGAGTTTGTAATTTCCATAATGTTGTACAAGATTCGTACTTACATACCTTCCGTTTTTTAATACAGTTCTTGTCGTTTTAATGTCTAGATTGAAGCATGTCTTCTATGAGTCGGTCCACTGTATTTGGTATAAACTCCAATACTGGTATACTGTCACTTTCAGAATCACTGTCGGAATACAAGTCACTTTCAGAATCCGTGTCGGACATTTCTTCCGGTTCAACACCTAGTATGTCTCGTAAAAAAGCAATTTGAATGCAGATGGACCACATCCAATACTAATTTTATCGCTGTTACATAACTGACCGCGACAATAGGGACATGTATGTTTACCACTCTCCACCCATTGTTTTAAGCAATTTGAATGAAACGTGTGTTTGCATTGACTCAGTGTGTACTGTTCAGAGTCATCACTGCTCAAACATATGGAGCAATCACTTGAATCCTTGCTTTCGTATGGTAATGTGTGCTCGCTGCTCAGGGAGCTGGAATCATGGCTTTCCGTCATTCTTTAGATAGGGTGGGTCCAACTTATTTGCCAACTGCGTGATAAAATCCACCTTCTTCAAGACGGGAATCTCTTTTGATAGCACTGACCTTAATTTACATTCCCTTTAAAACTTGCTAGTTCCCTATTTTTGATTATTCATTTCCTTTTTCATTTACAAACATTCCTACACACACAAAATATATTTCGCTCAGAATATTTGCTTCTTACAATTTTTCAGATACAAAAATATTTGCTTCTTACAATTTTTCAGATACAAAAATATTTATTGCTTACAATTCTTTAGATACAAAAATATTTGCTTCTTACAACAGTCAACATAGTTTGTCACTTTAATTTCACCTTGCCACAGAGTTCCCATGCATCAAATGACATGGTTTGTCATTATGCTTGCCAAACTGTCAAAAGGCATTCAACTCAATAATTTGTATAAACATCCACCCATCACAGTAGCTGAGATACCAATCATCGCATAATAGTAGAGACGTTTTCTGGAATGGCATTCTTCCAAAGCTTCCAGAAAAGATTCGGCCACTTTGAGAGCGATAAATTTAATTTCAAACATTTTCACGGGAAACCTTTCGTAAATGAAACGTAGATGGAGCATAAACAACAGGAGGAGAAAAGATTCCGTGACTAAATTCACCTTTCCCTTGGGTTTCAAAGTATTGAACAATTGTTGAATTTCCTTGTCCAAGTGGTTAGGTGAGAACAATTTGTCCACATTCTTTTGTATAAGGGCCGAGAGTTTAATATTCAGCCGAATGTTGTTGGAGAAGAGAATGTAACGAATCCATTGGGACAGTTGCAATTGTCGCTGTGAAATGGGAATGTCTTCCAAGGGTAAACGCAAGACGTTCAACTCTTCAGAAAACTGACGAGTAAGGTCACTACTAAACATTGCTTTGTTTAAAGAGGACATGAATGAAATGATCCAACTGCCAGTGAGATTATAAAATAGTGTATTGAAAAAAAAAAAATTTTTTTTTTTTACAGAGTAAATTTATTTTCCAGATGGTATGGTAGTTTAAACACCAATTATGAAACCCATACTGTATCCTCGGGATTGTCACATTTGAATCGTTCATTCCGTTTACGTGTTTCCAAAACACTCTCTGGTTCTTCTTTGGCCGAATCGATGGAATCTTTCACTGATTCTTCATTCTCTGGAGTACAATTAAACGACATCCAGTAATGCTCAAACAAAATTCGTTTTTCAGAGGGCAGTTGCAAAAAGACAGGTTTCCCATTCATACTTTCAATGGGCTTTTCAGGAAAGGTTGGTTGATTATTAAACAAACAGTCTTGAATAGATTTGTCAGACAAGGGTTTACCATCCATACACTCAATCATGTTGACAGGGGTGAATGTATCCTTTTCTCCAATGCGAAATATGCTTGTAATAGATTTCCACAGCCTCTGGTACCAGGGATCCATGGTCACATAAGAACTTGAGAATAAAAGTAGCACAAAGAATTGACTGCCAACTTTTAAACTACAAGCTAAAAAAAAAAAAATTTTTTTTTTTTGTATAGAATACTTTTTTGGCTTACAATATTTTCATGCCTATTTTTCAAATGGTGAATCTCTTTGTCCATGCATCAGATTACAGGGTTCTCGTTTAGTCAATCGTCTCCACAGCAAATAGGCTTTGGTGACGGCACAGCTTTTTCTGTTACACATTTTGCAAGGATATTTCAATTTATTCGGTTCTGGATCCAAATACACGTTCATCTCTTCGGGGGCAATTCTTTTCAGAGACATTAACAAACCAGCCACATACACATCCATGATTTTACATTCGACGAGAGCAGCCATCACACGCGTTTCCCATTGAGCCACGAGAGGGTATCGAAACCAGAGTGTGTCCATGACGACTACACATTCAGATTCGTCCACTGCCAACGCTGCCAATCCTCCTGGTTGGTGACGAGATATAAATTGCAAAGGAGTCTCAGCCCAAGATGAGGATTCTATAGTTTCCATGATCTATCCACCTTGTTTTTAGCCACGATTAAATGTCTATTCATTAAGTAACCACAAAAGCGTATGTCTAGCCACAAAAACGTTTAAATGTCCACAAAAGCATATGTCTAGCCACAAAAGTATTTAAATGTCCACAAAAGCATTATGTCTAGCCACAAAAAAAGTATTTAAATGTCCACAGTTGTATTGATCCAATAGCCCCGTTTCAATCCTCTGTGGTCACTTTCTTGGCATCCCTGGCGTCTTCTTCAGCGGGTCGCTTCTTTTTCGTCTGCTGACGCCATTCCGCCATGTCGGTCAACTGTCCGCGTACGTGCTCCACGTACATGTCTTTGTACTCGGTGTTGGTGCATGTTCCATCGAAAATGCTTTCCAAAAAGGATCGACACTCTTGGGGGGTATTGACCACCTCATCACGATACAACAGACGTACGGCTCGGACGTGTTTGCCACGAACATCTTCGGCATCGTAGCGAAACAATTCGACATATTTCTTGGGATCGTCGCCCTGATAGCCATCCATGGCAAAGAATTCATACACTGTTTTGGGATCGCTGATTTTGTGTAAAATGCCAATCAATTTGATCAAATCCGAGGATCGCACATTGTCTCGACCCAATATGCGTTCCACGCAATGTTGCTCGTCCAAAGTGGTATTTTTGGAGCGTTGATGCCAGATTTTGAGCAAATCCTGGTGCAGATTGGAATCCATCAAATAGGGAGCTTGTCGAGACAATTCCAAGATATGGGACCAGGGCAGATGGAAGGATTCAGACACGCGCCTCAAAACGCGTGTGACAATAGTCTCAAACGTGAGATGGGGATTGTCATTGGTGCATTCAATCTCTCGTGAAAGGAGACTCATCCAAAAGGGAGAAAGTTGTCTGTCCATGATACTTGATTATGGCTGCTGGAGGTTTGAAGCAACATATATAAACTAAATAAAAAAAAAAATTTTTACTTGAACCGTTTATAAGCTACTGGCCAATATCATCTGTTGAGCTGCTTCGACGTTAGAGTTTTGACATTAGAGTTTGCTGGTTTGCTCTTGACGAATTTTACCGCATCATCAATTTCTGATTTTTCGTGGATTATATTTTACTCTTTTCTTTACACTTTTTTTACACTTTCTGAAGATCAAAATACTGGATGATTTGAGTATATTTCAAGGATATAGAGTATGATTTGAGTATATTTCAAGGATATTGAGGATGATTTGAGTATATTTTAAGGCCACGGATGATTTGAGTATATTTCAAGGATATACTGGATGATTTGAGTATATTTCAAGGATATAGACGGATGATTTGAGTTTATTTCAAGGATATAGATATTTGAGTATATTTTAAGGATTTACGGATATTTGAGTTTATTTCAAGGATATTGAATATATATATTTTATTTTATAGGATATAATGAGTTTATTTGAAGGATATAGACCTTGAATTTAGTTTATTTGAAAGATAGGATTGATTTGAGTTTATTTGAAAGCTATAGAGTACGATTTGAGACTATTTAAAGGACAGACTAGACAAGATTTTAAAGGTTACAGATTGGGTGGTGGTGAAAGCACGCGGCATGTCTACTCGTACAACGTTTTACAATCAATACAGAAAACATGCAAATGATCGAATAAGTTGCCCTCAATGCCGCGAGAGCATGACCGTGAAGCACTTTTACCGTCAACATGCCTCCGAAAAGCATGGTCTGGATGTTCGCAAGCAATGCGTGTTTTGCTTTGGACGTCATGATTGGGATCACGGGCAAAAGAATCGTCCCGACCACATCAATCATGTCGTGTCCTGCTTGAAACGTTTCGCCCGGGACGCCAAGGATTACTGGGCCTATTTGGATCAAGACGATGAGGACATTGGGGTGGAAGAGGAAAACTACGTGTGCGAGTGTAGGCACTTTCAATCCATCCCGCGTGACATGCAAGGTCGTCCCAGAATGGGGGAAGGTTTCTACGAGTCCGTGTTGGAGAAACCCGACCTGTGGGAAGAGGGACTAACCTTTAACGATTCGAGCGGTTTGGGAAACGATGTATGGGGCATCCTTCGTCGCTACCTCAGAGGAGAATGGGTGTGGTTTCACATTATGGTAAAACACGACGTGTTTGAGACGTTTCGCCGGGAAATGGAAAGGATCCGCGATCAATGTGTCCTTTTACCCTTTTGGTGTCTGTGCGATGGATTAGAGACCGAGAGGGGTAAAATACAGCATCGGCACATGATCTTGGCCTGCGAGCCAGACTGTGCGTTTGAAGAGATTTGGAAGGGAAAAGTGCGGTATGACTTTCCAAACAGCGGTCGGGCCAAGAAATGCGTCAAGATTAAAAATGCCTTTCATCTCGTGCGGACCATGGTCTACGTGAGTCAGTCGAAATCGTCTTGTGACCGGGGCGAGATTCCAGACAATTTGATGGATCCAGCCAATATGTCGCATTTTCACATCAATCGGCCCTTGCATCCCCACAGCATTGCCACTCTCTGTACTCTGTTTTCAGGAGGGATTGAAACATTACTGTGGGAGCAACTGGGCAATAAAAATGTCTCCAGTTGGGAAAAGGTGGCCAGGCGTGTACCAGACTCGTGGCACAATTTGCGATGGGGGTACCCATTCGCGTGACGGGATGGAAATTTTTAAACTGCTGGATGCCCCTCCATCCACGATGGGAGGAGACGGACGAATGGTCAGAGTGGTACGTGACGCTCTACGGTAAAAAGGAAGTGCATTTAAAAGAGGGAAACAATGGAACCGAGTGTTCCTTTCAACGCATCAGAGACGAAATATACGTATTGTCCCGCAAACAGCAAAATATCATGAGAGAAATTAAGAAAGTAAAACAAAGGTGGGACATGGACCAAAAAGTCCTGTTCAAGTCCAAACTCAACGAGATGAAGGCGATCAAACGAATGAAGGCGATCAACGAAAAGATTCAAATGGAACAGGAAAATGAGTGGAAAATCAAAGAAGTAGAGTGGAAAGCTGAAAATGAAGTCTTAAAAAATAAATTGGAAAATGTGTTGGGGGAAAATAAAATATGGGAAACCAAAGAACAAGAGTGGAAAATTGAAAAAGGTGAGTTGAAAACTGAAAACAGGACACTCAAAAACAAGTTGCAAAGTAGGGCGGCTGTAGATAAAATATTGAAAAGAATGATACGGAGCAACCGAAAGCTCAGAAGGATGAATTCATTGCGATTGAAAAGACCAGCCATCGTTCATGCATCATGAGAGACTGGAAAAACTTGTGGTTTTCAAAATGAAATTGAAAAAACTTGCTTCACCAACTAATCTATAAAATAAAATATAATATATATATAATAATATAAATATTTATATTTTTATTTCAAGTCAAATATTTCAGATTCATTTTCTTTCTCAATATTCTTTTGGGTGATTGTGTTTGATAAGCATTTTCCCCTCACGTTATTTTGGTGAAATTATTTCTGGACTCATCTTCTGCATTGCCATGTGAGCCTATATCATTTGGAGAGATTAATTCACTGAATTAAATTGGCTCAAATGAATGTCCAGTGCAGTGGGGTCTTTTGCAACACCTCTGCAGAACCCCCCTCTGAAAAATAGTCTCATTTTTGGGGGCATGTGGAAACATGGGATAAAACAAAGGCACATGGAGGAAACAAATAATTTTTCGTGAAATACACTTTCTAAAGATCACAATACTGGATGATTTGAGTATATTTCAAGGTTATACTGGATGATTGGAGTACATTTCAAGGATATAGAGTATGATTTGAGTATATTTCAAGGACTGGTCGGGTGAAAATTTATAAAGTTTGGGCATCGTTTTACAATCAATACATGCAAAGGATTGTATCCCTCAATGTTGCGAGGATATGACGGTAATGTCCCACCATCCGAAAAACAGGGTTCACAAGCAATGCATGTTTTGACGTTGGGGATAAAGGAATCGTCAATCATTTCGTACACAATGTTTCGATATTTTAGAATCATTTCGTCTGGTGACAATTTGATTTCACCTGTATCCAAGCCATTGTGAGCCTTTGGCAGCAGAGCGGGGTCCCCAGTTTCGCTGGTTGGCTCAAATGGATGAAATTCAAATGTCTCATTCCCAGCTAAAACAGTGCACGTGGTGCCTTTTGCAACACCTACCAATCTGCAAAACTTCTTGAAGGCAGCCCAAGACAGAGTCCAATTTTTGGGGGGTAGAGAAATGTTGGAAAAAAATAATGTCTAGTTTACCACCAAGAGGGATGACTCATGTCAGCAATAAATAAGAAGCAGTAATAAAGAAGTAGCTTTCTCTCTCTACATTCATACTACTATATATTAAATATATACTATATATAAGGTAATTTCTTTCACTACATCAGCAATAAATAAGAAGCAGTAATAAAGAAGCAGTTTTCTCTCTCTACATTCTTTCTACATTCTTACTACATTCATACTACTATATATTAAATATATAAGGTAATGTTAATTTCTCTAAGAGTTGCTGAACATACTTGCGAGACACTCTTTAAAAGTTCACAGGACGTTGAGGCATTTAAGGGATCCTTTTCGGGTTGCCCTATATTTTTTTATGGCAACACGTGCATCCTTTTACAGGCATTTCAAAAAGCATTTAAAGGATAGTGTCCTGAATGTCGCGAGGGATGGAGCAATTTTATCATAAACATGCCTCCTAGAAACATGTTTTAAATTTTTGAAAGCAATGTGTGTTTTGTTTTGGGCGTGGGCAAAAGAATCGACCCGACCATCTCAATCATGTCGTGCTTGGAACGTTTCACCAAGGAGAAAGATGTCTGGGCATTCTCAGAGGCACCTCAGAAAATGTAGGGTCGTCGCAAAGGGAGGGAAGGATTCCGAAAAACCCGACATGTTGGGAAGAGAGCAATAAATAAGAAGCAGTAATAAAAAAGTAGTTTTCTTTCTCTACATTCAATATGTTAAATATATACTACTATATAAGGTAATTTCTTTCACTACATTAGCAATAAATAAGAAGCAGTAATAAAGAAGCAGCTTTCTCTCTCTACATTCATACTCCTATATATTAAATATATACTATATATAAGGTAATTTCTTTCACTACATTAGCAATAAATAAGAAGCAGTAATAAAGAAGCAGCTTTCTCTCTCTACATTCTTTCTACATTCATACTCCTATATATTTATCCATCGAAAAGTGTATCGCAATTTTGTAGAGACTTGCATTTTGAATATCTCCGTTGGAACTGAATTGCAAGTCAATGGATGCAAGTACATTACAAATACTTTTGTACGAGACTCATTTTTGTATAGTCCCCTGGATCACGCGAGCAATTGTTTTGTCTCTCGCTACGAAAAGTCCTGCTCGATTTGATTCTGTCGGGCTCTGTACGTTTCATGCCAAGGTTGGAGGGATGAAATGGTATGGGGCCACATCCCGATGGGTAGGATATTTGCAATGACCGCAGGGGGTCTTTAGGAGTTTTAACGATGGGGTGGGCAGCAAGGGTTGATAAAAAATGTACCATCTGATTTGATATGGGGTGATAAAAATTTAATCTGATTTGATATTGGGTGGGCAGCAAGGTGATGGGTTGATAAAAAATGTACCATCAAATTTGATGTGGGGTGTGCAGCAAGGTGATGGGTTGATAAAAAATGATGCACTCTGTAATAAAGGGGTAAAGAGATGAAACGGGACTATTGCACCTATAGCAAGAAACATTGTAAATAAAGAATAAGAAACAAAAAATTTTGTGTGAAAAATTTTTTAAATGAAAAAGAAAACGACAAAAAAATTTTTACAAAAATTCGTTTTCAAAAAAATTCGATAAAGGGTATCAGTTAAAACTGTCCTTTACAAGTAAAAAAATATGTTATAAAACTTTGAATGAAAAAATTTTTTGAATGTTTCGGCTTAATGTACCCCATTTATTTGACCTGGTATTTTAATCGTTTTGAATGGAAGGATTCCAAACTAATGGCTATATTGAAATAAAGAATAAGGCAAAGTAAAACAATGTTTTTTTTTTTTTAAGAATCTTTTAAAAAAAAAAAACTTTTTTGTTTGTGTTATTTAAACATAATCCCGGTAAAATTTTTTAAATATAAATTCTTCATTGGAGACCGTCATAATTATTCTATAACTAAATTTTGACTTAATTCATGGTAATTTTTGCTGTACGGTCGGCAAAAAATGATAAAAAAATTTTTTTGAAACATTTTTCATTTAGCATGATTGAATGTTTGATACGCATGACCTTTTAATCCTCACGTGAAACGATTTCTGCTGGATGTTTTAAAAAAAGATACCTTCCAACGTTGGCATCGTGCAGGGTCACTCAGGCTGGGTAAAATTTTTCAAATCACTCTATGGGGCAATATTTCCAGGTTGATTGTAAAAAGTCCCAACTTTTCAAAAATTTTCCGCTGGTCCGAGCCCTTGACGACAATGAGGCCTCTGTTTCCTTGGGCCAGGTGACAAAACTTGCCCCGACGCAGAAATCAGGTATTCGAGAGGCACGATCCGGGCAGGTGGCTCTTTTTCAAGCTGAGCCGTTCATTGATGTACCTGTTGGCCCGTCTGTCTTTGGCAGTCGTGAGGAGGTTGGAGTGATCCACCGTGATACAAATCACTTTGGGATCTTTGCCATCCTCCGGTATGCTGGCAATGGACAATTCGATCGGAATAGGCTGGCCACCATGGTGAAACACGTTGGCATGGGCAAAAAACGCTAGATGAGACATGGTGCAGAGTGAGAATGTCTCTGGAGCGCTCGCCTTTTATACTCTCCTGGGTCACGTGAATCGATTCCTATTGGCTGATGCTTTTTCAATCTTGAATCACCAGACACTGATGAAAAAACTCCCATTCAGCACCAAAGTTCCACCATACAGATGAATTTAATCAAACAGCACGATTCAGCGCCAAGGTTCCACCATACAGATGAATTTAATCTTGCTGCATCAAACAGCACGATTCAGCACAAGGTTCCACCATACAAATGATTTTAATCTTGGTGCATCAAACAGCACGATTCAGCACACGTTTTTAAAATGTGCACTTTCAATCTTGGTACACTCTTTGACCCGAAAAAAGGGGGACCGAGTCGACTGTTGTGTCGACTCGATCCCCCTTTTTTCCGGGCCAATGTCCATTTACTGTACTTAGTTTTTTACTTTATAGCTCCATTCAGCATGCAGCTTATTAAACTGCTGCAAGTATTTGGCAAATTGAAACGATTTTAGCATGGTGCAGTAGAAATGTCCTCTTCCTCGTGCACACCCTCATGCACGGGGTTGGGAAGGGTTCCATCGCAAATGTCTTTGAATTTGGGCAGGTTCTCCAGGGCCATGGTATACAGTCCGAGCTCTTGAAAAATTTTTTGTTGCTTCCCTCCTTTGACCACCATCAGGCCCCTGTTGCCTCGGGCCAGCTGACTAAACTTGCCCCTCACGCAAAAGGGTAGGTATTCCATGGGCACACTCTTGGGTAACGGGTGGTGTACCAGACGAAGACGGGCATTCTCTTGGCAGTTGGATCGAACATCTTTGGACTTGCAAGTTTGCCCGGCATGATTCACGGTGATGCACATGATTTCGGGATCGCTACCATCCCTGGGAATCGTGGCAATGGACAATTCGATGGGCACTGGCTTGCCCTCGTGATGAAACACGTTGGCATGCGCAAAATAGGCGGGTTGACTCAAAACAGACATGTTGCTTCAAACAGCAGAATGATTCTAGCGGCTCGCTTTATATATAGTCGAGGAGCGTGACGTCAGAGGGCATCCCATGGGCCAAAGCCTTTTCATGCGAGCGCTGCACGTGTTTTTCCAAAGCCCGCTTCCAAGGTTGGAGACCCACCATGCGCCAAGGGACGTTGTCGTCTCGATGCATTTCCCAATCGTCCAACCACGTCAACCATTTCACGTACACGTCTGCGACTCGAGGGCAGTCTGTAAAATCCACACTATACGCATCCGTCATGTGAGGTTGATACGCCTCCCAAACTCGGTGAGAGGGAGGACGACCCACTTGAAAGAATCTCAACTCGACCCCTTTGTCCCAGGTCAAATCCAAATGACTCGTAAACACAAGGACCGTTTTTCCAAACGACCGAGGAATATGCACCCAAAGTTGGGTTCAAAAAGGATGGTATAAGGATAGTCTGGCTCGTAATACGTGACTCGATCCGGCCACCGACCCAGATTTCCAAACACAATAGTGGTGCGATGTCGACACTGGTCCAATAAACTTTTGACCGAAACCATCTTTTTACATGCTCTTGTTTCCAAGCTTGGACAAAAAAAAAAACCAGACTGTATGTTTCTGTTTTAGATGCATTGGAATGTTTCAAAATGGACCGACCATTGTACATATTATTTTGAAATGGGCAACATTAATTATATAAATGAATTTAAAACCCAAGGTATACATAAAGTTTGGTCTCCAAAAAATGGGAGAACGACTACAAAATTGGTCCCGGCTGTGACTTTTGCGGTTTTATTGAAACATTCTCCCATACTGGGTTTACTAAAACAGTAGTTAATCAAAAAAGATACAAAATGATATGAGATGAGTTGAAAACTGAAAACAGGACACTCAAAAATAAGTTGCAAAGTATGGCGGCTGTAGATAAAGTATTGAAAAAAAAATGATACGGAGACAACGCAAAGCTCAAATGATTAATCCATTGCGATTTAAAGGGACCAACCATCGTTCATGCATCATGAGAGACTGGCAAAACTTGGTTTTCAAAATGCAGAACTAAATTGCTTCCCAAAACAACCGTCCAACACTGCTTGCGCCAAAAAAAAAAAGGTTTTTTTTTTGACTCACCAAGTTTATAAGCTACTAGCATGTTTCATCAACTTGAGCGGCATACATTAGAGTTTGCTCTAACCAATTTTAACAGCATCATGCTTCCGGTATATCATTTGGCAACTCATCATTTGCTTGTTATTCATCGTAAAGTGTATCACAATTTTGTAGAGACTTGCATTTTGAATATTCCCAATGGAACTGAATTGCAAGTCAATGGAGGCAAAAACGAGTACCTTACAAATACTTTTGTACGAATGAAAGATGGATTTTGTATAACCCCCTGGATCATAGTCACGAGAGCAATTGTTTTGTCTCTCGCTACGTTTCTACGGGATGGATTCTGACACGGGAAGCCATGCTCGATTTGATTCTGATCGGGATTTTCCAAGCCCTCACTGTACGTTTACACGGATCATGCCAAGGTATCATTTGGACGGATGAAATGGTATGGACGGTGGGGAAACGACCACATCCCGATTGGACATTGGTAGGATATTTGCAATGGAAATGTGTTCGACCGCAGGGAAATTGGTCTTTAGGAGTTTTAACGATTTGATATTGGGTGTGCAGCAAGTCGAATCAAGATGGGCTGATAAAAAGTGATGCACTCTGTAATAAAAATAAAGAGATGAAACGGGACTATTGCACCCTATATCAATTGAAAATGTCAATTGTAAATAAAGAATAAGAAACAAAAAAAAATTTGTGTGAAAAATTTTGTAAATGAAAAGGCAAAAAACAGTCAAAACTGTTCTTTACAAGTAAAAAAAATTTTTTTTTTTTAAATCTTATATGGCTTTATAAGCTCGCTGCTGCTAAGAGCTGTCAGCTTCATTTCTTCAACAGAATATTTTGTCAAATTGCCAAAATGATTCCCATTCTCAAGAGATTCTGTGATTCATTTTATATGGTCCTAGTTGATGACAAGACCCTTCCAGCTTTTTTGACTGAATACGTTTTCAATTGTCAATTAACTACTATCGAATTTCAGGGGACTCAGACCGACGGTGAAGTGGAGATTGAGTTTTGAATTTCCCATGAAAACTCTTGTCATGATGTTGAACGGTGAATTTTATGAAAAAGCAGTCGCTTTAGCGTCTAAATATTATCAGGAGCCCTTTGAGCAGAGGGATGAAGATTGTCAGTAACAGGTAACACCTGGTCATTTGGTTCAGCGGGTTGATATGGCATTACTTTCAGGTCATTTTTGGATCCCATTGTGAACATGTACAAAACGGATTTGTGTTCACATTAGGACCTTTGATCTGATAAAGAATAAGAAACAAAAAAATTTTTTAAATGAAAAAGGAAAACGACAGTTAAAACTGTCTTTAACAAGTAAAAAAAAAAAAAAAAAAAAAAAAAAAAAAATTTTTTTTTTACTTTTTTATAAGCTACTAGCATGTTTCATCAGTTGAGCGGCTCCGACATTAGAGTTTTCTCTTAACCAATTTTAACAGCATCATGCTTCCGGTATATCATTTGGAAACTCATCATTTGCTTGTTATTCATCGTAAAGTGTATCACAATTTTGTAGAGACTTGCATTTTGAATATTCCCAATGGAACTGAATTGCAAGTCAATGGAGGTCAACCCGAGTACCTTACAAATACTTTTGTACGCATAAAAGATGGATTTTTGTATAACCCCCTGGATCATAGTCACGAGAACAATTGTTTTGTCTCTCGCTACGTTTCTACGGGATGGATTCTGACACGGGAAGCCATGCTCGATTTGATTCTGTCGGGAATTTCCAAACCCTCACTGTACGTTTACACGGATCATGCCAAGGTCCTCATTTGGACGGATGAAATGGTATGGACGGTGGGGAAACGACCCCATCCCGATTGGACCTTGGTAGGATATTTGCAATGGAAATGTGTTCGACCGCAGGAGAAATTGGTCTTTAGGAGTTTTAACGATTTGATATTGGGTGTGCAGCAAGGTGAATCAAGATGGGCTGATAAAAAGTGATGCACTCAGTAATAAAGTGGTAAAGAGATGAAACGGGACTATTGCATATTAATAAAATGTCAATTGTAAATAAAGAATAAGAAACAAAAAATTTTGTGTGAAAAATTTTGTAAATGAAAAAGTAAATAGACAGTCAAAACTGTTCTTTACAAGTAAAAAAAAAAAAAAAAAAAAAAAAAATTTTTTTTTTTTTTTAAAAAGTTTTAACTGTCGTTTTTTTTTTCATTTAAAAAATTTTTCACACAAAATTTTTTTTTTTCTTATTCTTTATTTACAATACTATTATATGGTCCTAGTTGATGACTATACGTTTTCAATTGTCCTGAACGAACTAATACATATATTGAAATAACAACATGATGTTGTTTTGATGGTATACAAAAACTCTTTTAATAATGTTCTCGAAAATTTTGATGATGAAAAACAATTTTTTTTTTTGGTTTTACCCTACACATCTCCATTTGCAAGGTTGTCCCCACACAATGCACTAGTCAAAATTCTTTTGACCCGAGCGTGTTGCAAAAATTTCAGTTGTTGACACTTTCTGGACTATTCCAAACTAATTGACATCGAGCTCAAATGAAAACCATTGTAGTATTATACTTTAACTGGGAAAATGTTTGAAGGCACGCACAACATTGGGACTTTATCCCGGTTAAAATAAGGACGATTATTTTATATGTGTCCAGCCTCGGTCCATAGAAATTCTTCATTGACCAAGAATCGACAGGACAATGTTCACAAATGAGGGAAAGGCTATGTTGGGATGTAATAATCGTTTTGATTCAGGGTGGATTTGTAATCCAGATCCTTTGCTGTTCGGTACCGTAATTTTGGAATGGGATTCGTTTTCAAAATGGAAGGATTCGTATAAAGGATCCTCCGAATCGTGCGCATTAAAATCACTTCAAATCCCGAAAAACGTTTAGCATGTTTGGCTGCTGACCTCTCACGTGAAACGATTTCTGTTGGCTGAAAAAAAAATACCTTTCAACATTGGATTTTTTTTTTTTTTTTTTTTTTTTTTTTTTTTAATAAGCTGTTAATAAATTTTGAGTATCAAGTTGTAAGCTCCTTGGTATTCTGTTGGGTAACATGTCTACCGCTCGAGTCATCTTTGATCACGTGGCTGCTGTTCGGCCCGATGTACATCAACACATTTTACACATCATTCAACCTCATTCCTTGGAGGCTATTTTGGAATTGTTTCAACACCATCTCGAACAATCTGTTCCCGATTTAAGGCGATTGAACCAGCATCAAGAGCGTCTGCCCGATTTGTGTTTAAAGTTTGTTCGGTTGATTCGAAAACGATTCCCGAGCCCCGGAGATGCTTTTGGCATTCAATTGACGTGTCGCGTGACCAAATCCGATACGCAAGGTACTTTGGATAGTAAACATTTAAAATCCCAAGAGGAACGGGACGACCATTTTCGCGTCGATCCTCTGTTGCTGAGTGAATTGCAATGCTTTTCCACTCAGACCCAAGTCTTTGAATTGGCTACACGTCATGGGTATTCGACCGTCTTTACACGAGGGTATACGGGTCGAGAATTGGTTCAACGTTTGCCCGATGCATGCCTCTTGACCCGTGGTCTCCCTTACAACAAAGGGCATCACTCTGGATGGAACTTATAAATATTTAAATACATGTACTTTTATCGTGGTACCCGACACGAAAATTGTATACAGAACGTCAGCCAAACATTGGCTCAGCTTGTTGAGACGATTAGATGCTGAACGTGTGACAGCCTTTTCCGATATTCGAGCCATATTTCAAAAATGTGGAATTGTGGCCTACTTTTTCAATTGGATGCGAGTCGTGCAAGAGCAATTGCCTTTGCAAGACAACATGAAAAATATCATGACCATTTTGAAATATCAATGTCGAACGGGTCGACCCCTGCCTTTGACGCGAGACGGGTTGGCCAAAAATCCAGAACGGTCTCCTTTGGAAATTTTGAGTTTTGAAGCCTGGAAACGAAATTGTGCTCACATGTGTATTGAAGCACCATCGGTGCAAGTGACCCGCTCGACGGAAAAAATGTTTTTCGGCCAGCAATTTCGGGAAGGAACGGGATATGACTTTTGCTTAATGAATAAATAGTTAACTAGAATAGAATGAAAAAAAGTTGGTAGAACCAATTAAAAAATATTAGACAAGAGCTGACTGAATTTTAAAGTTTGCTTGTAGAATGATTCCTATTTTGAAAGACTCATTTATCTCATATTATTCAATCTTCACGACATTTTTTGAAAAGTACATTCTCACTTGCAATGTTGGAACCCGAATCAAAGTATATGGGGATATAGAGGAGGAAGTACCAGAGTTTCTCGAGTTTAACGAATCGAGAATGGATTCCTATACAATGCCGAATGAAACAGTAAAGGTCGAGATCATTTCATTTCGAAATATGTGTCAGAAGAAACGGGGTAGAGAATGACCAAAGACGTGTGGTGTGATTTGATTTACCATGGATTTACAAGCCAATTTGGTTATACACACGATAAAATCTTTTGTATGTGTTCGAATCTGCAATGATGAGAGAAGAACGTTTCCAGTTTTTCAACAGTTAAGTATCTGCAAATGAAACCTGTGCGACGACCTTGATCAAAGGGCAAAAAAGTGCTTACAAGTTGGAATGACTTTGCAATATATATATAATATAATATATATATAAAAAAAAAAATTTTTTTTTTAAATTGTATTTAAAAGTGTGACTCGTATTCTTTTGAGTTTTGCTTTGAAAAGAGTCAAGAAGTAATCTTCACAATGTTACCACTCACTTTATTGAAATGGAAAAGTCGAGATGTATCTCCCAAGAGCCATAGTTTATTGATTGATTTGAACCAAATCCACGTTCGCAACTTGTTTCTATTTTGTTTTGCACTCAGTATTTCCCGCCAATATTTTGGTGAAAACATCAACTGTCAAATTGATGGTCACAGAGTAAGTCAGTCGTTTTTGGACACTAAATGTTTCATCAATGGTACTTTAACCAATTTTTCAGGAGTGGACGAACCCATGCTTCCCGTCTTGTACCACGATTATTACCAATGGGTATCCATTGTGCTGCTGTTACAAGCCATTTCTTTTCATTTACCCTTTCGACTTTGGTCCAAAACCATTCATTCTTATGTACAAGAGTTGACTATTACGAAATTTGAAAAATCTGAATACGATCGAGTGTTTAATATCATTACATCCTCTAAAGGCAATGGTATGTTTTGGAAAATATGGACATTGGAATGTTTTTACGCTGTACACCTCATCTGCCAAATATTTTTGTTAAATTTGTTTTTCCATCGTGTTTGGTCTTTATCCAGCTGGTCTTGGTCTGCTATTCCTATTTTGTTTCCGGAAATGGGAACATGCATGTATGACTATTTTTCGGGTGGAGGGCAAACTACAGGAAGATTTCGGTGTTTACTACCACTGAATAGTGTGTACAGAAAGGTATTTTTTGTGATTTATGGATTGTTTGTAATTCTACTAGTACTGCATAAAGTATTTTTTCTATATCGATTGCTTTTGACCGTACGAATAGGCCCGAAATGGATCAACATGTGGTGGAGTCTGCAAATTGCTAAAGACGTGTCAAAATGTTGGCATGGTAAATTAGCTTTAAATAGAAAATGGAGGCATTTCAAAGATAAGGAAAATGACTATGTCTGTATGGAGTTGCAAAAAGTAGAATGTAATACTTAAAAAAAAAAAAAAAAAAAAATTTTTTTTTTTTTTTTAATATATATATTCCAATGAGTGTTTTGTTTAAATATTAGAGAGCCTTTGTCAAACAGTGAGTCAAGTTTACATTGTGTGATGGATCTAATTGAATCTCAAGCTTCTCTTAATGAGGAGGTGTTGGAATCAGAGCCTAGTCCAAGTTTATTGCCTTCAAACGAACAATTTGAATCTGTCCAACAATTACCCAATACTGAAGTGGTTCAACATTTGCCGAATCACGAACCATCGACTTCCTTGAACAGTGTTGAAATTCATCCAGCAGATTTCAATGTTAGTAATCGACCTGTCAGTGCATATTCTGTCTCACCTCATGAAATCATTTCTCTGATTAAAATACAAAGTTTAAGTAAATATGTGACTGTGACTGGAAATCAACACCGAAATTTATTTTTTCTGGCTCTTCGGTTTAAAAACCCAATCATTATTCAAAAACATTTTGGATTTTCAAGCAATACACTGCAAGTGCCTAAAGAAACATGCATTTTAGTGGATGCAAACTCTCCTACACTCAAAATGAAAATTGCTGAACCTACCGTATTTTTTACGTTTCAAAATCTACAAGGGAAAAATCTCAATGAATGCAAATTATTGCAAATGTTATTTCCGCCCGACAGTTTATTGGTGAAAAAATGTTACGTTCGAACCTTGTTTGTGGTTAGCCATATCAACCCTTTCAAATCTATTTGGATACGAGTTCGTAAAAATTCTGCTTTTCAAGCCCTTGTGAAAATGTATTACAGTTGTATTGAGAAATCGGATCCTTTTACAGCAGAAGTGGCCTCTACCCTGCGATTTTTCAAGCGAAACAAAAGGATGAACATTGAAAATTTTAATACTTGGTATCCTTTGGCTCATCATATGACTTCTTCAAACATGTTTCAATTTTTCAATCACGATCCCTCCATTGTTTTTGGACGGTCCTTGTTTCAAATCATAAAACGTTCCTCTCAACATGTCCTCTCTCCTCAGCATCCTCCACCTGATTTCTACACGTGTCAAACAACCCTGAGTGAAACGGATCCAGTGGGAATTGCTTGCCGTATTGTAAATTCCAATGTGGAATATGTCTCGGTCATGATTTTGTCTTACACCAAAGAATGGTTTTTGGATACCAACAGCATGTCTTGCTGTTTTGTTCCCACGAATCAATACGCCATGTGCAGATATTGGTTTCCTTTATTAAAAGACAAAACAACATGGGAAAATTTTGGACTGGGATGGTATCTATCCAATTTAATGGAGAATTCTATCCATTTGGTATATCTAATTGATTATTTGTCTGTTCAATCGTCAGAACCGTATCGTTATATTCGAAATGATTTGATACAAATTTATAAAATTTTGAGGGGAGAGGTCAAATCAAGATGGTCCTAAAGACGCTAGTGGATGCCATCTTGCAATCTCAACGGGATCCTTACAATTTACTTCATGTGCAATTGGTACAAACTTTGAAAAAGGACATTTCTCGTGATGTGACGGAGGCTTTTACCGCAAGTCAACCTTTAGTGGACCAGTATCCTGAATTGTTCCGCAGCAGTTCCAGTTTTTTGGATTTTTTATTCAAGTTGTGTAATGTTCCTTCTCCTCCATCACCTTATTGTCAAGGGGATGATTTACAAAAGAGGTTGACCGCCAAAGAAAGGGAATTGGCGAGTGTAGAGGCGAAATTGAGGGAAAAAGACTCTTTTTATGACGCAGAAAAAAGAGATTATGAGGCACACATTAAGAGTTGGAGAGAAAAAACAATACAATGTGAGGCAACCATCAAACGTTTGCAAGAAAACGTGCTACATTATGAGGTGGAAAACAACAATTTGCGTGAAAAATTGTCAAACTGTCAAGCAGAATTGGATGAATGTTTACATAAAGAAAACAACAAGTTGAATACAGGTTTATTTGTACACAACTACCAAATTGAAGAACCTTCTCGTCAGAGCGCGTTAGAGTTTTCCTCAACAGGGGGTGATGATACTACTTGCCAAGCTTTGGAATATCCTTCCCAAAACGAACGTGTTTTGGGGGAAATGGTTGAATGGAAACAGGAATTGAGGTCATTTTTGGAACAGTTCAAAAAAGACATGTCTACAAATTTTACCTTAACCACAGAACAAAATGAAAAAATTTCAAAATTATTGGAAACTTTGCATCCTGTTCAACCTTCTTCTTCAGAGTCTTCAGCAGAGTCAAAAGTATCTGTAGATGAGATTAGTACGAAATTATTTGATACATTTGAACAACTGTTGCATCGAAAGTTGTCCAAAGACCATTTGAAACACATGTTGAAAACGTTTCAACTGGATGAACATTTTGATTTTCTCGAAAGCAACCTCAGTGCTGTCATGAAAAAGTCACAACGTCAAAAAGTTTTGAACCATGTGAATAATACAAAATATAGAGTAAAAGAGGTGATTGAATCTTTTTTTCAAAAATTATCCACCTTGTTTGGTAGCGATTTACCCTCTTTACATCTGATGGAACGTTTAGATTTCTTGGAACAAAAATATTTGGCCAAAAAATACTGAATTGGCCAAAGAGCCATCAAAATTACACGAGTTTGTCAGACAGCATTTTTTAAAAATTGCCTTTTCTGAAAATTGGCAAGAGTTGTTTATGAATCAGGTGATATCTTTTAAAGAAATGATTGCTTCATTTCAAGAATCTTTAAAAACTATTGCAAATCGTTGGAATTTTCATTATATTCCGGGCTTAGAGCATGAGTGGTTTGAAACCATGGAGAAAAAGCTTCACTATTCACATTCTTTGGAAAAGCAGTTGACCGAAACCAATATAAAATTAAAATCCATTTATGAGACAATGTTGAGCAATCTGGACGATCGTACTAAATTGGCAGCTTTGCAAAATCCCACCACTATAGACCAACAATTCTTTGATTGTGTGAATAACAGTGTGCAGCAGTTGAGAAACGAATTGGATGAGGCTCGGAAACAATTGGTACTAGCCATTGAATCTCCTTCCACCTACAAAATAACTGAAGTGCCTGACACTTACCAGCTATATGTGGTGCCGATTCCGAATTAAAGCAAGAAAGAGACCAGTTGAAGGTTGAAAGAGATCGATTAAAGGAAAAAAATGATCAATTAAAGACGGAAAGAAACCAACTGAAGGATGAAAAATGTCAAATTTCGAATGAAAAGGACCGATTGGAGGAAACTAGGGATACATTCTGGAAAGAAACTGAAATATTGAGAAACGAAAAGGACGGATTGAAGGCAGAAATAAATCAATTGTCAAAAGGAAATGATTTATTGAGGAACGAAAACCACGAATTAAAGGTAGAAAGGGATCAATGTCAACAGCGTTGGACGGAACTAGAATGTGAATTGAAGAAAGAAAAATACAAATCAACCGAACATTGCAATACATTAAAGAAGAAATTGGAAGTATTTCACAGAGAATGTAAAAAGTTGGTAGATCCATTAAATATTCAAACGTTCGTGACTGACGTAAAGACAAAGTATAGTCTTACAGAAGACGTTTACTCAAATATTGTAAAGTTATTAAATTCTTTTCACATGACGCTGACCACTCCTAATTGGCACAAGGAAATTATTTACCAATTCAAACAATTGGAACAAGTAAAAGGACAATATGAGAAATTATTTACGGATCATGAGGAAATGCAAGATAAATACGAAAAAGAATTGGAAAGGATTTTGGAAGAAACCCAAACACAACAAAATCAATTGAAACAACAGTTAATGAAATGTGAGGCCGAGTTGAAGGACTGTAGGGGAAAATTGTTGGAACCAAAAAGTGAAACCATAGTGGAGGCCGGCTATTGTTCACCCATAAAAAATAAAAAATTTAAACGTAGATCGGCTGCAAATTCAGAAGAAGCTGATGAAGACTGGAAAACCAAATATTTTGAATTGGAAAAGCAATTACCTCAATCAATAAATGATATATCTCTAGTGCAAATGAAATGTCTTTTTGTCGCTTTTTACCAATTATATTTTAAATTAATGTACGATTTCAAATGGAAAAAATTGCCTGAACCCTTAGAACCAGATTTGATCAAGGAAATTACGGAAAAATTGAAGAGGTTAAGTTTTATATTACAGCAAAATCGGAATAATGAAATCTTGAAAACGTTTTTGACATATGTGGACACTGAACTACGCTTAATACTTGTAGGAGAATGTGTTTTTAATGTATATCAAGACAAAGTTGAAAAATGTAATACGGTGGAAAAATTGTTGCATGTATGTGTCAAAGAAACTGAAAAGTATTTTTCAAATCTACACGAATAAAAAAAAAAAAAAAAAAAAAAAAAAAAAAAAAAAAAAAAAAAAAAAAAAAAATTTTTTTTTCAATAATATTTAATGTTCATTAAGCATTTGATACAACAAGATCCTAGTTATGGATAATTCAACACAAATCATTCAGAGGCCTGGACTATTTTTAACATTGCATAGAAATGAAAAACACAAACCAAATACCCTTTTGCGATTGAAACAGGAGATTGAATATTTGCTTCCAGAACAGACAAAAGTAAAAGTGTATGGCAAATGGTTTAATGTCCCTCGGCAAATTGCCTTTTATGGAGACAAAGGATTAACTTATACTTTTTCTGATAATACATTTGAAGCCAAAGAACCTGTCCTCATCGTCAAAGAGCTTCAAGACGAAGCAAATCATTTGGTAAAAAAAGACAAATGTCTGAATTTTTGTGTTGTAAACCAATATGCAAATGGATTCGATCGAATCGGATTGCACAGGGATAATGAAAAGGATTTAAACCCCGAATACCCTATTGTCTGTTTTTCTTTTGGGGCTACTCGGGATATAATATTTAAAAGAGAAGGTTATGAAAAGGTTACAATACCCTTGACTGACGGGAGCGTTTTGATCATGTATCCTCCTACGAATGAATTTTGGCATCATGAAATACCAATAAGAAAGAAAGTAAAGGACACTCGAATCAGTCTAACATTCAGAAGAATTGAAAATAATATGTAAAAAACATTTTATCTTTCGTTTAGTATTACAATTTCAGGTGTAATGGTACCGCTTTCTCCCAAACAACTTTTCAAATGATCCAAAGACCATTGAATACCTGTCAAAATACATAAGATATTTTTCCGCTCCCGGTGAAGAATTCTTATGAGGTATTCCCTTTCCCTTTGTATTAGATTCGATGCTGTTTCAGTCGTTTCCCAGGTGGGTTCCTCTAGCATCAATTTTTCAATTTCATCCAAAGATATGTAGACTTCTGTTAAAAAATTTGTTAAAATATGTCTTTCACGCTCCAGAGTTCTTTTAACAAAAATTTTGTCACAATCCCGAGGCGTTTCTCTTTCTGCCATGTCTTTATTCATCATCCGCAATTTCATCCAAGGGTCTAAAGATGTTTGCAATGGTCTTTTGTATACAAGGATAATGCAAAAATATTTCGTGACAGATATTTCTGGCCTTTATGCGTGTTTTCAATGAGAGTTCATCCAATTGAGCTTGAAACTGTAGAATTTTATGTTTATTTTCTTCCACATACAAGGCAAACTCTTTGCGAGTTTTGGTGTCCTTTTTCAAAAATTCATGTACTGCTTTCTTCAGCACACTTGTCATCAACTCTTTCTTCAAATTTCGAACCTTTTGGAATCGCTGACACAGAAGGGAATTGGCCAGTGTCTCTTGATATTTTTTGGGATGTTTTTTGGGATTGTTGACAGCCAAATACTCGGGAAATTTAGTTTTTACAATGTCCACTAAACGTCCTCGGGCATCCCAAAAATACAGGACACAACCTTCGGGTTCGCTCAAGGTGCCTCCCTTCAAAAATTGGTCATGTACCTCGTCAATATACGCTTGACACGCTTTCGTCGTCTTGAATGTTTTTTGGAGAACAGCCCTTGCGTCCGAGGGTTTCGCCAAAGCAAACCAGCGGTGGTCATTTGTAAACGTAGTGCATCCGATAAATTTACAAAAATTTTGAGGATAATACACGGTCAATTCTGGGCTATCTGCTTCCGTTTTGAGGCAATCTTGATCGTGAAAATAAGTTGCATAAGAACGGATAAACGTGTCAAAATTTTCAATGACTGTATTAAATTTTTTGCGGAGATGTATATCCATGAAGAGTTTTTGTTTTGATCCCACCAAAAAGAGTCCAAATTCATTCCGATCCTCGACAAACCACGTTGGAAGCAAATGGTAATAGGGATGATGAAGCGGGACAAATAAAATATTCACCAATCTTCCGTCAAATTTAGGGGTCACCACGACGCTCTCAAAAGTTGGAAGAGACGTCTGATGACGAGTAAAAGTGGGTAAACCTGAACGTAAAGGAGACAATCTCTTTGTATTTTTATTCATCAACAAAAATTCTCCTCGGTAAAAACGAGTCGGTCCCCAGGTGACATCGGATAGTGGCGTATAGGTGGCTTGATACACGTCGTAATCCTTTAACGCATATTCCTTCTTAAAATGGATCCCTTTGTGAGGAAATTGTGCACAAATGTTGGAGAGAGAGATTAGATTCATTCCACAAAGTGGCCAGGGATGGATGATTATCTAAAGATTCTGGCCAAGACTGATTAAAATAACGTTGAACGATAGATGGCACAAGGTTCCACAGTCCTGTTCCCACATCCAATTGCCACGGGCACTGTTCTGTCAAGAGAGTAGGATATCCGGACCATTTTGTGGGTGGAAATTCTATACGTGGGTTTCTCCAATGTGCAAAAGTGTCAATTAAATTGAAAGGAACACAATACACTCCGATTCGGAAACAATTGATAAACTCTATGGTATGGGACCAGTAATAGGTTTGACACGTGTCCACTAAAATAATATCTGCAGAGGCAGAGTCCAGGCATTCTTTCCACAGAGTTTGCAATTGTCTTTTTAAACCGGGAGTATTTTGAATACGGTTGTAGCAATCAGTATACGATTCTCCTTCCTGGGCCAATTTCATAAGAATGCCATCGCGTTGCAAATGTAAAACGGATCCACAACTGGCCAAATCCTCAGCCAAGGCTCGAGCAATAGTGCTTTTGCCCGATCCTGTAGGTCCCAGGAGAAAAATGACCACTCGGCGATCTTTTCGAAAAGTAAAGGGGGATTGGTATAAATATCCATAGCCATCCGCTTGGAATGGAGGTTGCTTGCTCAATTGATCCGCAGCATGTAGACACATTAACAAACTAAAAATATGGGGAATGTGAGGCAAGTACATGTGCAAGACGGCGTTGACTCGCAAACAATGTTCCGTGGAGGAAGAAAGGTTTCGTAAGCAACACATGTGACAATCAATCAAAACTCCCATGGTGAGCAAAACATCTTTAGGAATTTCGTCTTGAAATCTTAAAGTCACCAAACGGGCACCCACTTGAGCGTGACCTCTAAAACTTTGTTGTCCGAGGCCGTTAGTTCGTTCCACCAAAGGTTTTGCAATATCATGCAGAAATCCCACCAGGTAGGCACAAGTAATGTCTTCTTTCCATATTTCTTGCAAAAAATTATTTAGGCGACATAACTCTTGCATACTGTGGCCAGTATCCACACAATGTTTTCGGAAGCATTCTAGATGATAGGGATTGGACAACCAATTGAAATTGAAAATTTTCCAATATAAATCGGGAAAATTGTCTGGTGGAAAGATGAGGGATAAGACTCGTTCAAATTCAGAATCAAAATCTAATGAAGATGCCATGACTGTTATTGACTCGATAAGTAGATTACTTGGTATTTAAAGATAAATACGTAAAAAAAAAAAAAAAAAAAAAAATTTTTTTTTTTTTTTTTCTTCCCATTTTTTTTTTATCAATAAGCATCCATCTGGAGGGTATGCACCTTTACATTTTGGTAGCCACTTGACGTATAGAGCGTATGGATGTTGAGAGTTGCAATTTGTTAAATAATCAATAGTTGCCCAGTTGCTGTGACGATTCACTAACAATGCAAAAAATATGAGTAAATACAAACAAGTCGCATCGTACATATCGGTATTGGGTTGAGTCAATTTATTAGCAATCGCATCAATTTCTGGCAATACATATCCTTCCATGAGAGGAAATTGTTCATATTTAATGTAAACTGCATGAGATATTCCATCTTTTTCATCAATAATATTAAACAAATATCCATACTCTAATCGATTGGTTTGAATCTGTTTCAAATGGGCATATGCCTCATTTTTAAATTCTCTCACCAGCTCAGGTGTCACATTGTTGAATCCTGGTAGAAGCTTACTCGGGGAACGAAATTTTCTCAACTTGTAGTCATTTGTATGGGCTACAAAATCCACCAATCGATCCAAACGATGATTGGAGCGATTCAACACTTTCAAATCATAATATTCTTGTAGGGTATTCATATTCTTTAATTTTCATTTCCCATTTTACGTAAATTCCGAATAATGACATTTTCGTAATACACCACAGCCGTATCCGTTGATTTACATTGTTTTTTACGGGGTCCCTCCACTTCGAGAAGGGATCTTTTGGGTCCTTCTTCTTCTTGCAAGCTACTGTTTTCTAATGTCAACGTGTCACATGCTTGATCCAATATGCTATTATATTGTCCCAATTGAAAATCGGATCGACGCCGGTATTCGGAAAATTCCTCTTCAAATTTTAAAATTAAATCCGTTTCTGGCGTGGTATTATTCTTGGTACTTTTGAGAAACTGACGAACTGCCGATCGTAAATCGGTCATAGTGGTCATGGCATTCAAATTCTCTTGCACATCCATGTGTGTTTTAAACTGATTATAAACGTCTGTATTAAACAAATAAATTTTGGTGTATTCCACCACACTGGGCGGCTCGTCCCGATAATGCAAGAGTCCATTTTTAATATCCATGTATTTCTTCAGATGATAAATGAGTACGAGAAAACATCCAATGTACGATCGTTCCACAACATATTCATCTTTTCCATATCGGTTGAGTCGTACTTGCTCCGACGTGGTGAAGGGAGCTTTATTCACAAAGCGAGACATGAAAGGAATGGCACGACTCGGTCTTGAAAAGCCTCGGTCGCTCGACAATCGGGTAAATTATTGGTCGTAGTAAACAACTTGGCGGTTGGAATACCTCCTTGACTGGATTCATACATGTTTCGAAAGGTGACGCAGGAATTGCCCGTAATTTGCTTGACTCGATTTTCATTCAATTTTCCTTCCAATTCTTCGGTCGTCACAATGCGGCAATTAAACAGAGTCGAAGCTAGGTCGGGAGTGGGATTGGCACTAGAGGTTCCTGGTTTTAAATTGTCAGATTGAATACAATGATAATACCCCCCAAAGACGCGAGCCAAAATTTCAAATAATTTGCTTTTTCCATTGGACGTTTCTCCCTTCATAACAAAAAATTTTCGTTCGTAATTGGTGGCAATAAAAATACTAGCCAAGACATCACACAAATACATCAGGAGGTCGTATTCAAAAGCGGTATATTTACTCAAATGAACCATAAAATTCATCATGGAAAGAGCATGAGGATTATCCGTCAAGTTGGGAAAATGCTCTTGAATCATTTCGCGTAAAGTATCAAAGAGATCATCCGTCCGATCCGTCAGGAGAGCTTTCAAATATTGCAGGAAAAAAGATTTATCTGTCATTAAATGGTACAAAGCTTCCAAATCTGGGGAGTGATTATACAGTTTCATCAATTCCGTTCGGGAAAATTCTACTCCCAATTTTCGATCGGATAAAAACAATTCAGGAACAGTGCCACCCACTTGACCCGTCAAGATATCCAGTAATCCATCCACTGTACGTATAAACCATTTGTGTCGATCCATTTGAATCGTCTTTCGTTCCATATTGATGTCACTAGTAATAGTGGAAATGACAGCACTGATACTAAATTTCTGTGTCACTTCGGGTTCGGGACCTCCATAATTGCCTGATTTTCGATATTCCTCCAAGTACGTAGAGATGGCATTCCACAAATTGCTCATGTGAGAATCCTTTTCCTTGTCCGCTTGAATTTCTTGCCATGATTCCGTTAAACAATTCCAAATGAAGGCATTGGCTTTCCGTAACGAGTTGGGTAATTTAAGGACTTGAATGGGAAAATGACTTTCTTGTAAATTGCGCAACAATTCAGTCAGTTGAGACGCAGTAGAAATGCTCAAAATGGCCCGTTTCGAATCGTGAACAATTTGTTTGAGTTTATCCCGGTATCGGGTGTACCGTTCACATAAATTATTACCACAAAAAATGATGGTTTGCAGCGTAAAATCTCTCATAATCACTTGAGTGTGTTCTTCATCCACCTGTTCCATACGATCCAACAAGGGTAACAATTCTTTATCCAATACCCCTCTTAAATGGTTAACCATCATGACGGTGGAAATGTTTAAATGTTTACACAATGCATAAAAGGTGGGTAAAAAATAATACCCCTTTTTATACTCCAAAATGGTTTTGATGGGATTGGGATCATCCAGAAACTTTGTATTATTTTCTCGCAAGATTTGATTAATCTTGTCAAAAATGGGATTAATATGGAGAGTTTCTGGATGCATGCGTAATGCTCTTTGATACCACCGCTTTAATGCTGCATTATTCGTTTCCAAAGTTCCTATGAGAAAGGCATTAAAGCGTAAATAATGAAAAGTTTTTAGAAAATGAGATCCATCAAACAACAATTGCTTTCCTTTTGAAATGTATCCTACGTCATTGGTACGTTTGAACGAGAAGGTGGCCACATCTTCCACTTGACAAGATTCGCTGGGGGTATTGCTAATGAGCGTCGAATAGGATAATTTATGCAAAGGTGGAAATGGTGTCACGATGGGCATCATAAAGCCTAACAAATGTTGCTTTGCCTGTTGCTCGTCCAAAAATAAAAATTTCCTAAAGTAGGAATCGGTATTGTGTTTGACGCGTTTAAACGACTTTTTCAACCGAGTCAACTCCTCTAATAAGTTTTTTCTGAAATCAATTGAACAGGTTTCTTTTTCATCTACATAAATCATTTCCATGGGTCGATAGGCAGAAGTGTCTGGTTTTCCTGAACCAGCCAACATCATATTTTGCAAAATGTCCAACTTGTAAAGTCCATTTCCCTGTACAACGTATTGCAAAGGAACACTGTGTTGATGACAAAACAAAATGTAATCATCGTGTCCAATGACAAATTCAGGCAAATGAATATGAAAACCGCGACCTCCATGCCGAGCAGCAATGATGTATGTAAAATGCTTTACATGGGATAAAAGCTGCAATTTAAGTGTAGATTCAATCAAAGGAAGGATAGATGTACACGGAGGTCCTCCATTATCGTTGGGAGAAAAAAATCCAAGTCTAACGTGAGAGAATGTTGTTCACAAGTAGCCAAGTCCATAGTAATAGATGCAAAGCGCTCTTGACGGCACCAATAATGGGCAAAATTGGAATAATCGGACCGCTTAACATAGAAAATACCTCCATTGAGGTTGTATAAAAGATAGGCATCAGTCGTCGGAGCTTCTTCAACACTATTGACTCTGTGCAGATAGGCGCTCATACCTCTTGATTCCTAATATCTCTTCAGTACTAGAATTAATGAGCAATACTAGAGGTCGAGCAGCGTTTTAAAGCTTTAAAAAAAAAAAAAAAAAAAAAAAATTTTTTTTTTTTTTTTTTTTTTTATCTTGTCAAGTGTGAAATCATTTCATCAAAAGAATTACTACTCAACACTGGCGTGGAAAAATTCAACATGCCTTCATCGTGTGGGCAGAAAATTGGATTTACTTTCCACGAAAAGTTGGTCATGCATTCCACTGCCCCTATAAACATGCCATTTTCCACTCGGGATCTTTCCACTACACAGGGAGATGTCTCATCATTTGAATCTAGATGTAAATTGGGTCCACATTCACATTTTGAATTTCGATACCCCATGATGGGTAGGGGATTTAAAAAGTCTTTGATGCAATAATCTGTAGAACATACAAAGGGTAAAACAGACAACATTGGTTTTCCCAAGATATCTACTGAATTACATTGGCATTGAAATCTTAATGTTTTTCCATCCGCCAGTGTTTCGTAAGGGTTGTCCACCTCCGTGGCAGGTTTTTGAAGCAAATGATCCCACAATACATTTTTTGAATTATCTTCTGCCTCTTCGTGTTGACAGGCCACCAATGTTTGTTCCTGGTACAAGGTTTGGTGCCGGGGAATACATTTCCACCCCGTCAAGGAAAATACATGATACGATGTCTTTTGATTGCAATTTCCAATACCTCGGGGAAGACAATATGTTCCTGGAGTCAGATGCTGATCCATTAAAAAAATTTTATCTTTGGGTAATACTTGAAACGGAACAAAATCCCCGTTGGAGCACATTTGGCTGCAATCACAGGGCTCGTCGTTAGGACATTGGAATCCATACAAAGGGCAGGTGGATCGAGCAATGGAAGATACCCATGAGCCTGTGAATAGGCTGGGTAGTTTGGATTTCACATCATACCACCAAGGTTTGTAAAAAAGGTTCACTAGGGTCACAATCAAAATTAAGAATAAAATGAATGAAATGTACTTTATATTTACCATACTTTGTCTTTTATTACTCCTGTTTAATCTAGAACCAGTGCCCGGACGTCCCGCTCATAAACATTATGCCATGATTTGGACGTGGAAAGATTATAGAGTCGTACGCATTCTTCCCTCGGATTGGTACGTCTTGGTAGACAACCAATTGGTGTATCTGTACGTTCAAACCAATTCCTTGGACACGTATATACCAGCCATTCGTTTGGATACACAACGGGAACATTACATATTGCATTACAATTACTTGTTGGATTGGATGAAAGAACCAGCCGTTATTGTGTCCTATCCCACTCATTTAAATAATGTCATTAAAATTTTGAACCACCTGACAATGTCCTTGTAGCTTCACGATGGCATACCGTCCTAAAATTATTGAAAGCAGCAGAGCCATAAATATGTAAATCAGGAAACGATTGTTGCAATTCAGGAATCAATTTGTGATGTTGAGTGGAGAGAGGTATTTTAAAAAAATCCAATGGTTTTAATACCAGTCAATTTGAGATACAAGCATAACATTTCCATACCATCTCGACTGCATTCGGTGTGAGAGGTGTATTGTATTCGGAAAGGGTAGAGAGGAAAAATACTAATGCGTTTCAAACCTGGAGGTATGAGTGTATTGGGAAAAGGAACCACCAATACGCCAACAGCCATAGGAATTAAACGTTTCAAAATAGGAGTAGGAGGATCAAATGAAATAAATTTAGTTTGGGATGAATACATGGAAAGTAGATCCATCCATCGCTGCATGAAACGCTTTAATAAGTCTGGTTGATTGTAGTCACGAAGATAACGAAAATATTGTTCAGCCACAGTAGTCTGCATTCTTTGCAAGTCAAACATGATTACTTCAGATTTAATGCTTTGTAAAAATCCTTTGAATCTTTAATATATAAACGAGGGAAAAAAAAAAAAAAAAAAAAAAAAAAAATTTTTTTTTTTAACCTTGCTAACCATCTTCTTGCATTTTGATTTGAAGGTGGAGGCACTTGTCTCATTTGTTCTACTGGTGAACGAGGTCTCGTGGGAGGAAGTGCATTTTCATGATTATTTTCTTGATCATAATTATTTGGAAGAGTATAATTATAGCATGGATAGCGGGGTGAATTGTACAAATCCAAAAGAGGTCCTCTGCGACTTCTATCGCTTCCATATGATTCAAATGCAGGCATGACACTGTTGATTCTTAAATTATTCATTTTCTTTATCTTCGTCCAATAATGTAAAATCATACAATCGTTCCAAATAATTTGAACACAACAAATGTTTCAAGTCACTTCTCATTTTTTGTTGAACGGAAAACTTTCTGTAGGCTACTTCAATTGGAAGCAGGAGGCTTTCGTAAATCAAACGGTCATCATTCCAAGAGGTAATTTGCCTTTTCACCGTGGATGATTTGTTGAACGAATTGAAATACACGTGTCTTTTCAACCCTCTTACATCATTGACAATAAAATAATTTTGCTTGTACAAAGAACCATCCAAACCTGTATATTGTAAAGTTATCAAAGGATATTGTTCAATCTCTTCTTTGGTAAATTTGAAATGAAATCCAGTCTCCTCTTGAAATTCCCTATAAGCAACATAAAAAAGTTCGATCGTGGAAATATCCTCCTTTGGCTTAGGTCTGAGTTGCCCATGAGGAAAATCATACAAATCTTCATAATATTCTCCCTTTAAATATCGTTTGTAATCCTCCAATTCATGTTTTCTCATCGTGGGCAACCATTCATTTTCAAATTGAGCCCATACATCCAAAAACAGCGAGTGGGATGAGGACCATGGGTATTTCTTTTTGTGCAAACGATGGAAAAAATCTTGAATACAATAAGGAACCTTTCGGTGAAGGACCATAATGCGTTTGCATTTCGTTTTAACCACGATTCCATAAGACGTGGAACATTTATGATTAGCCATCAGGATAAGACATGGAATGATGTGTACAATCCACGCTTGTATTAAACGTTAAGCAATAAAAGGTTACGAAATGTGCAAGGAATAAAAAAGAAAATTGTTAAACTTATAACCTCTATCTTAATAAAGATAAAGCAAGAAAATGAATTTTCCAAGATACAGTTGTCTCTACAGTCGTTTTCATGGTTGCACCTCTTTTCGTACTGAAGACTATACTGTCATTTTGGATTTTGCCGATGAACCCTTTACCAATTGGTCCCTTTTACACCTATATCGATTTGATCGTTTAACCACAGATGCCAAACATACTTTTGCTGAAGCTCTGAAAGTGTTTTTCAAAACAGAAGCTCCTCTTACTGTAGCTTGTGAACATGATTCATGGACTGCAGTTTTGGGTAATTCCAAAATTATAATGCCTTCTTTGGAAGATGTTGCAACGTTTCAATTGTATGCTACTCCCTATTTTGTGAGTGATCCTTCCCTCGTGGCTGCCTATTTGCAAGGAAGGGCTCAAGCGGCCAGTGATTACATTTTCATGTACAACAATTGTGTATTATATTTGGATAAAAATGATTTACCTTCTCCTGGGGGTTGTTATTTTGAACCGTCTCAAAATTGTCCCAAGTCTTTGTATCGCATCTGTCTTCTCAGCAATGAACCTATGCAACAGGTTCTATCGGTGGCTTCTGAATGGAAAACGCGTCGAGATGTCGTGACCCTTCCATTTCTCACCCAAGAAAGTATTGCACTTCCTAAAATGATACCTTTTCAACCGGTGGGATTTCCTCATTTGCCCGACGAAAGGGCCATTTCCGCTGGAGTGATTCAAAAACGTCTTTCCTTGCGTCACCCCTGTTGTTTGATCCAAGATGTTCTCGCTTCCTATTATAGAAGTTATTTGCTTGCTCACGAAGGCCAAGAATCGGAAACAGTCTTACAAAATGTGGGTTTAATTATTGAATGGCCTCTTCGATTAATGTTTGATGGAACTCGTCCCAATGCCAAAGAGGTCAAAAGTTTTGTAGCCTTGGCAGTGAATGGACAGCAACCTACACGCGTTTTGTACGTGCGTTATCCTTACGACGTGTACACTCTGTATAATGAAGTACCCAGTACCCATTGGACTCCTATTCAGTACGTTTCCCCGTGTTGACCCTGGATGCGGAAAAAGTGAGTGTAGATGGAGTCGTGATGGGTTTCATGCACCAAAACAGCTTTTTTTGTTTTAGCTTTCCTGTGTTGGAAAGTCGTCCGACCTATGATTCAAACCGAAATGTACAATGTTTGTTGACGCCAGCGGATCCCTCCGTATTGAATGATTGCAAAGTGTTGGAAACATTTCAATATAATGCCCAATACTCTTTACATCGAGTTCAAATGAAAGGGATTCCTATGAATGCATGGTGTTTAACGACAGCGCAAAACAGGTCTGAATATCCAACTCAGAGGCATTTACCCAGATTAGTCCAAGAGTGGTTGAATTTTTTTGAAAATCATGCTGGGTCCATGAAAATGGACCTTGTGGATGTGTCCATAATACAAATGGCTCTAACACTGGCGAGACACAAGATTTGTTTCCAAACAAAAATTGACTCGAAAGCCAAACGAAAACAAAAAGGAAATCGAATCATGTTGAGTGACAATGAAATTACTTTAAGCATGGGTCCTGAAGAAGCAGAAGTAGTGAATAATTTGCGATTAGGAAATCCCAATGAACCTAAGCCTTCTGATGGTAGCTGCAATATATGTTAAAAACAAACGGATTGTAAAAAAAAAAAAAAAAAAAAAAAAAAAAAAAAAAATTTTTTTTTTAGTTAGTTTTAATTTTGTTGACCAATTTTTCCGACAGTTGTTTACCACGAGCTGCAATCAAATGGGCATGACCTTTGGTTCCCTGCAAAAGGAAATCCACAGTCGTCCAATTTATTTCCGGATTAATCAGCAAGATGAAAAAATACAACAATTCTAGTCTAGTCACTTCATACATTAAACTATTTTTACATGCCCATTCTCTTGCCAGCTCATCAATTGCATCCACCACTTGATCATATCGAGCACATTCAATAGCCAATTCTCCGTTAAATTTCACATCAAATTGAATGTATAACTTTTGTTTCATTAGATGGTACAGGTAACCGTATTCCTCCTTATTTTTTGCAACAACTGCTCAATATATTCCTTGGCCGCTTCCACCACATACTTATTTTGGACAATGTCCAAGGTAATACGCTTTTCAAAGGGTTTGGGGGTCGTGTAACGAGGAAAGAGACTCGGATCCAAGTGACGTTTCTTGCGTATGTGAGCAATCAACTCATCGTTGGGAAGCCACAACGTTTGTAAATATTTTATCATTTTAGCCTTGTTTTCTTGTATACATTCCATGCAATCCATATGACTAGCAATGCTATTCCAGTTCCCACAACCCACGTCAACCATGGTATGAGAAACATGAATGCTGACCACACAGAAGAAGTCATTTCTTGAGCGTAATATGACAAAGCTTCGGCAATCGTCGGTCGTTGACATTCCATTCTCTGATGAGGTAGACAATTGTAATATTGACAATCACACAATCGACAGCATGTTTTTTCCACGTCTTCATTGTATCCATTGCATGTATTTTCTAATGTCTGGTCGGGACAAAAGGGTACTTTATCCACTGCTTCGGGTTGGCAACAACTCAATGCTTTCACTTTACATACGGACGAACCGCTATGTAAAAAACATCCTGAATTGGATTGAATATAATTATCAATATAAGATATACCTACTCCTACAACTGTAGCCAAAGCAGTGACTTTGACAGCTTTTTTACTGAAAATTGTTTTAATTACTCCTTGCAATGCCTTATTCTTTTTGACGATGGCTTGCAAATGTTTGACATTTTTCACTGTACTTTTGAAAGCTTTAAATTTTCCAGTCACAGGTGGACGTTTGACAACCCATTTTTTCCATGCCACCATAACTTGTTTCGTAATTCGAAAAACAAGTGTCATAATATGGAGTCGACCGTTTGTATTTTTAACACCGGTAAAGGAGATTGCAGTGGAAAAAGAAACAATCATTTAACGAATCTCATTTGTGAAAAACATTTGAATCAATATTTTGGTCTGGAAATATTTCATTCGTTTGTGGAAACACACATGGCATTTTATTATATTGGATGGGTAATGAAACCTGTGGCAGGCATGTATTTCAAAAAGTATGATGTCATTCTTCCGCTACGAGAATTTTATGACAAAATATATCGACCTAGTCAAGTGGCCCGAACAGAAGCGGATTTAAAGTATAGAATTAATCCACGAACCGATGAATTTATGAAACGTGCCCTACGTGAAGGTCGATTTTCCAAAAGTGATCGGATCATGTATGAACTTATTCGCAATTTATCCGAACCAATTGAAAAAATTAATAATAATCCCACAAAAGAATGTGAAAATGATCCGAAAGTTATTGCTTATATCCGATCCAAAATAGCCATTTCTGAAACGTTTATTGAAAAACTCTCCATTCCAAATCGTATTAATAGCATTACCCTACCCGTGGATGAAATGGAAACATCTATAAATAATTTGAATTTATCTGACAGTTATAAATACATGATGAGTCGATTCGAATATTCTACCCATTTGGTACAAGATTTGGAGAATCAAACCACAGAGCTCCCACGCTTGATGTATAATGCAGTGTTTATAAAGGACGTGGGGTTGGTAGCCGTTTCTGATATTAGTGACCCAGATGTTATAGTTGTGCACGGTGCCACAAGGGGAAACGTTAAACCAAATGATTATGGATTTTATGATGAATTAGTTATAGCTCAACCAAAAGAAGTCATCAATTCAAATCCAAGAATTGCTACACACCGACTATCTACTCATAACGCAATCAATAAAGCATTTACAACCAGTTGTATATGAACAACGATAATTCTTAAAAAAAAAAAAAAAAAAAAAAAAAATTTTTTTTTTTTTTTTTTTTTTTTTTTTTTTTTTACATAATATTTTTATGAAGCAGTCACACAAAATTTTATAAAGTTGTTACAATAGTTTTATTATCTACTTAGGCAAACTCTATTTTACTTTCTTCCACATCATACACAAGTGATGTATCCCAAGTTTTTTGATGCTTGCTAGGAATACAATTCACTACACTCTCCTCAGCATCATCTTCTAGAGCACGTTTTTCCATTGATCCATTAAACTCTGGGGGCACAAAATATTGATCTTGATTGGGTTCCACTTGTGCCAAAAAATTCAAATCTCCCAAACATACCTTGGTTTGTTTCAAATTTGACTCGGGAAAAGCCACCATTTTCAATACTCGGCCTCCGACTCGCACCATATCCCTGGAAGCATCTTTTACGGCATAAAAATAGCGCACATTCAATTCAACTTCCATAATGGCAATAAATGTATCGGTAAAATAGGATTTGATCTGAGCTCCAAACCGATTCACCAAATTCTCCCCATTAAAGACACTTATATCTGCAATACAAGGTTGATTGCAATCGAAATTCAGTTTGACACCTTTGGAAGCCATACTTTCCATGGCATTGCTACAGTGGTAGCAGTACAAGCTGCACGTTCCAAAATTTACTTTGACAGTATCGGACAAGCGAACCTTATTTGGATCCACATCATTCGTCATTGCTTTCGTTAACATATTCATCGGAGAAGACTCTTTGATAGTAATTGAAAGGGGTAGATTGGTTGTAGCTTTCGTATAGGGTCTATAGACATTAGAAATTCCAACTACAATAACCTTTAGAGACTTGTCTGCATCTTTCAAATTTTGCACCCTAAATTGGTTGTTTAAACTTATACGCTCGGCTGAAAACATGTTTTTTGCCTCCTTTTGAAACTGCTGATAACGAACACAATTGGCAAGCTGTGACTTCCAATCCAAAGTCACTAAATTGAGAGAAGTATGATCCGATTCACGGACCATGTCCTGTACTTTGTTGGCCAAGACAGGTGTTTTTAAAATCTGATCCACAAGAGTTGAATAAGCATCCATTTCCATCGTAGTAAGTCTACTTGATTAGTTGTATCCAGTCAAGTGTCTGAAGAATATATATTGTACAACTAGGCCATTGTCTTGCTTATAAACTCTCTCTCTAAAAAAAAAAAAAAAAAAAATTTTTTTTTTTTTTTTAATATTATTTATTTTTATCTGCATTTTCTTTTTGTATTTTTCATCACCTTGACAACTTCATGTATAGTCGGCCCTTGCCAAGATTGTTTCTCCAAAATATTTTCAATTTGCTTCCAAGTATTGCCAATAAATCGATCATTTCGTTTTCGTAGTACGTTTCCATTCCTAACCGACACTTCATACACGTGTCCGTTTTGCAATCCTTTTTCCAATGTTTTGAAACGCCGGTATAAACCAGGTTTTTCCTTGCCGGGTAACCAAAAAAAACCATCCATGTACACTAGATCTAGTGAATGAGTATGTTTCACTTTAACAATTTTGTCTGTCTTCGTATTGTGAATAATGTAACCATCAGTTTCATGCCGAATCATAGGGAGATCTTCGATCCTGTGACAGTATTTTTGCGTTTCATATCCTTCTGGTAAGGAGAGGTGTTGTAAAAAATTGGTCAACACAATTTCCCGATTCCATTGAACGGTTGGAAACCCCCTGACTTGATACACGTCCAGCAACACGACTGTACCATTGGATAGTTTTTCGGCTGAAAAAACGATTCCATCTCCCAAGGTAATTCCTTTGTGAATTTTGTGAATACCTCCTTCCCATTTTACCTTAATGTAATTAGGAAAACTATACACTAATCCAAAGGTACCATCCAATTTATGTGCGACCACTCCTTCCAAACCCTGAAAATTGGCAACACAGGTGACGGGTTTACGGGAAAGCGTTTCATTGATATGATATGGAGGAGGGGAAAAGGAACGAAAATACTCATACACTTTCCAATGTTTTCCCAAATCTTCTAGTAATTGTTCAGTGTCAAGTTTTTGAATAGGTTTGGAAAATACTCCATATTCCCATTCAAAGACGAGACGATACGTTCCATCTGGATGGGCAAACGTATACACTTGAGCCTGATTATCCAATGTCCAAACCTGTCTGGTTTCATTTCGAAAAGGACATTGAAAATTACCTGCCGCATTCAAAAAAATTTTGTGTGTAGAAGAACTCCATGAGATGTGAGGGGTTTCAATGGAATGAACCCATTTAAACCATAAACCATCATAAAATACAGCTTCGGTGGATACAATGTGCTTCGTTTCTAAACGTTTGTTTTTGTATCGAAAATGAGGTTTAACATACCATACGTGTTGCACTTTCTTTGTACACTCGGGAAAGATGTCTTCTAAATGAAACGGAGAGGTATCTTGAACAACATACCGAAACTCGTACTCATGCATAATTCAAATGCTCCGAGAGAGAAACAATTAAATCTAATCGGTACTGAATGACGAAAAACAATGCAATCAAGTAAGCAATCATAAAACAGACAACCCAATAAAAACTCTTGCGAAAAACGTGATAAGCGATAGGAAAGATGATGGAAGGGAGAGCAGCCAAAATCAAAACAATTTTCGCAATCTGTTGCTCAGTAGCTCCAAACGATTCCTTTACCTCATCTTGATCATCTGCAGCCAAGATGTTTTCAATACGTGAAACTAGATCCAGCGGATTTGCCATGAGTCTTTATTACACTATTGTAAAAAAAAAAAAAAAAAAAAAAAAAAAAATTTTTTTTTTTTTTTTTTTTTTTACTACTTGGTTGTTCTAAAGAAAAACATGATTCCAAAAACAACAAAATAAAAATGACAATTCCTATCAACGACCAGTTTAGTTGATGGGAAATCTTTGGTTTATTCGGAGGGATTTGAGGGGGATTTAAAGGATTATTTTGAGTAGGATTGTTTAAGGCCATAGTCATGTACTTTTGTCTAGCAGCACGAGACAGACGGGTAGATTTTACATTGGTAACATAATCTCGATAAGTTTTATTTTCCCGATATAACTTATTTATAAAGTTATTAGCTTGCATTTTGGGCAACAATTGGTCTGAAATCAATTTAAATCCCTTGACTTCTGGAACAATTATCCAATTGTCATTTGTAATGGGATATCCTTGAGGAAAATAGTCTTTTTCCTTTCCTGCTATTTGAATGGAGATTTCCAATGTGTATTCGTTCCCATATTCATCCAAAGGATATTTTGCTTCTTGCAAGTTTGTTTTAGCATACTTTTCATTCAATATGACCTCTTTATAGCGTCTAGGAGACTGATTTGTGACTTGAATAGGGTAAATTTCCTCTCCGTTGCTTGTTTTGGCATATCGATTCAGTAAAACATCACCCATATATATCACGTGGGATCCTCCAGTTGCATCATCCTTTAAATAACTTTCATTTCTTTCTGCGTCCAAGGGAAATATGACTTTTCCATCACTTGTGCGAGCATATTGAGGTGAACCAGATGGGTCGCAGGCAAGTTCCCCATTCGGAGGATAATATTCATCCCCGTTTTCTTTTTTAGCATATCTTTGATTCCCTTTTTTATCCACTCCCAATTAATTAATCCATCTGTTTTTATTACATACACCTCGTCCTTTGTGATTTTATCCGTTTCATACTGGGGATGTCCATCTGGATTCAAAGGGTATTTGACGTATCCATCTCTTTTATAAATATACTTACCATAGACTATTTCTTTTCCGTTGTGATTTGTGGGGTAAAAGGCATTTCCATCTTTATCAGTTGCATAGCGCCAACCCCCTGTGCCTTGTTCCGTGAGGGGCATTTGATTTCCTAGTCTATCCTGTGGATATTTCTCATTTCCTAAGGCATCTTTGGCGTAAAGGAAAGGAATAAATTGTACCCTGTCATTTACTATGGGATAAAATTCATTTTCGTCTTTGTCTGTGGCATAATAATGTTTACCCTCCTTGATGGCAAAAACTGGTTTTCTATCAGTCAAATAAAATTCATCTCCTTCATTATCTACGAGATAGTATTCATTCCCCAACGAATCCTTGGGATATAAGAGTGTTGGCATTACCTTGTCTAATCTAGCAGATCAACATCTCGCATACATTTGCTCCCTCAAATGAATTGAGTATTCACTATCCTTGTAACAAGTTATTCTTAAAAAAAAAAAAAAAAAAAAAAAAAAAATTTTTTTTTTTTTTTTTTTTTTTTTTGGTAGTTTACAGAAAAATATGTACAAGAAACATATGAAACCCATCAAGACAATTCCTATCAACGACCAGTTTAGTTGATGGGAAATTTTTGCAACTTGTTTGTTGAGATCGATTGGAGGAGTATTTGAAATATTATTCAAGGGATTATTGTTTACGCCTAGTCCATAAGGAAAAATTTTGTACGTTTGTCTAGCAGCACGAGAAAAACGTGTAGATTTTACATGGGTCACATAATCTCGATAATTTTTACTTTCCCGATATAATTTACCTATAATGTTGTTTGTTTCCACTTTGGGTAACAATTGGTCCGAAAGGAATTCTTTTCCATCGACTTCTGGAACAATTACCCAATTGTCATTTGTAATAAAAAAATACTAAATAGCATATATGCGGGAAACCGCAAAACCTCACAACATAAATGAAACACGAATTTCCGAAAAATAACTAAAATTCGAAGCGATGCAAAAAGATTCCACTAACACGTGGAGAACCGAACGGAAAGCACGGGCCGGGATGGCTAACAATGCCACGGAACTTCAATCCTTCACGGGGAGAAAAGCGAGATGTTTTTTTTTTTTTGAGAAATGCGGTTTTTTGGAGTTTTTGGCTCTGATTGGCTCGAAACGAAACGAAAATTAGATTTAACGGGTGCCAGCGAAATAAATCGCTTATACCCAAATTCGCGGAGAGAAAGTATCAAGGAAAATAAATATCTGAATACACTCCCCGCAGGGGGAGAATGGAGGAAGAAGCGGCCTAACGAGAACGAAACTGAAGAACGTCACGAGGGCAGGAATGGAAGAGCGCAAGGAAGGGGGGCTTAACAGCCCTAAAAACGCGTTCGAGGAGCACCAAAAACGCAGTCGGAAAGGAGAATGCTGCTGGATTTTTTTTTTTTTTGCAGCTGGGATGAAAAAATGGATGGAGACTGCAAGGCAAAACTTGCAGCCGGAACAGTTGTTGAAATCGAAGCAGGAGTCAGCTTATTCACTGATCCCATTTCTGATGTAGGCAAATGCATATGAGTGTTGTTTAAGAGTAGCATTTAAGTATTTTTGTTGTAATTACGGCGGCTTTAAGGGCAGATTCCATTTTGTAGTTTTGTAAGCAAAATTTATTTTAGAGTGAGGATACGTGAATAGTGTTTGTGCTTTAATTACTGGGTTGTCATGATTTTGAATAGAAGTAAAAACATTTCTTGAAGTTCTAGTGATGTAATTATCTATCGGCTCCATGTGTAAGTCGTGGTGTATGACACTATTTCTAACGTACCAAGGTGCGTTAGCAATAATTCTAAGAATTTTAATTTGGATTATTTGAATGCAATTTGTGTGGGTCGGGGCCGCGGCCCCCCAAATGGGGGACCCATACGTTATTGTTGGACGCAAAATTTGCTTGTACAGGATAACTTTATTTTCCTGGGAGAGAGGAGAGCTTCTCCCAATAAGGGAGATAGCTAACGCTATTCTACCCCAGAATTTGTCTGAAAGATAGTCAATATGGTTCTTGTAAGTTAGTCGACTATCGATATATAAGCCCAAGTAACGAACGACCGGGACCCACTGAATGTTGTCATCGAATAGAGTGAGTTCAGTTTGGGGGTCTATGACGCCCCATTTTCTGAAAACAATGGCTTGTGTTTTTTCTACATTTATAGCTATTCTCCAATCTGTCAACCATTTCCTCCGATTGGCTCCCACCTTCATGTTACTTCTTATACCCTATTAGTTGAACTTTTGTTCGGCCAATAGGAAAGCTCCCTCTCATTCTCTGTTCCTTTTTCCATTTCACGAAAATTTTTTCCCGCACTTTCTGATCTCGGTTCTTCGCTGCAACCCGATTGACCAGCTTTGCTCCGCCCACTTTGGGCTTTCATATGTTCAGATTTTCTAGCTCTTAAAAGAGCTTTTTGTTTTAATTTTAATGTATTATATTCTATTAATTTTTAAAAGTCATTCTCAAATTTAATTTTTTATACATAGTATTATCTTTTTAAAATGGGCAATGGTAAATTTTTACAGTCACTTACATTCCAGGATAGGAGGTTAGAGTCCGGAAGAACTTAGCACTCCAACGAACGTGCAACGAACGTCCGCCACTGTTTTTCAGCAGATTTGTTCTGCCCATCTTATTTATATCATCCATCTTATTAATTTTTCTCTTTTACTTTATGTCACCCCATTAATTCGGCTCTAATTTTATCAATTCTGATGAGGAGGTACGTCCCCCATTTAGGGACAGGAACTCCGTAACTTACATGCCACTTGCCACCGGCGCGTGTCGCCATCTGTTGGTTTGTATTTGAGTTATTTGTATCTTTAGTTGCGTTGGCTTAAGATAAATTTCGACGTACGATATTATTGATAACATTAGTGTAGCTATTATTGTTTTTGGTGGGGGCTCCTTTTTTGGGCTTTGGGTAAAGGGGGCATTTGGCATAGTTGGCCATGTGACCAACAGTTTGGCAGTTGATGCAGTACATTTGTTCGACTTTTAATTTCGCAGTCCTTAGTCCGATGACTAAGTCCGCATTTAAGGCATCTGGGTTTTAAATGGCAAAGGCCTGCAATGTGATTGAATTTATTACATGAGTAGCATTGTGGGTGACCCCTTTGCCCTCATATCCTTCAACGTTTACGGTTAGGTAGCATAATCTATTTAACCCTCTAAACGGATAGCACGGAAAATTCCGTCAGTGTAAAGATGCTTCGAAAATGGACTGCACGGATTTTTCTGCTTTCAAGTAACGTTTTCAAAAGTGGATTAGCCGCACTTTTCTGAAATCCTTTCCCCCTTTTAAGGTTTAACATCTTGAAAGACAATGAGGGACGGAAGAAGCAACACAGCAGGAGTTTTATGGCTCACAGGGAACCCCGTGGTTTGACCCTGGGGCAATTGTAAAAAATCGAGGGAAATTTCTTTAGGCCCCAGGAAGTGTTAATTTGTTACTTCGTTTTTTTTTTTTAAATTTTGTAAAGTCCACACGCATAAGTAAAATATGTTACAATTCCCTTTTGGTTTCATATTAATTTGAAACTGTAACAAGTTGGGGCGTGTCAGTGCAATCTGCTATTTTATATAGTTAGACAAATTATCTTTTTTTAAGTATATTCTTTCGCTTCATTTTTCTTATTTTAATCAAAGCTTTCAGTTTTTGAAAAATGATTATTTTATTATAAGATACCGAAAAAATTAATAAAACACCAAACTCTTTAAAATTTGGAACCTTTTCAATTTTCCAACCACTAAAAGTGAATAAATTTAAACTTCATCAAATCAATTGAAACATTTTCTTACACTTTGATAAAAATAATAAAAGAAAAAAAAAACTAATTAAGATTTATTAGTTTTTTTTTTTTTTTTTAGATTTCAAAGCCTAAGTGTTCAGGGAAGTTTAAGTACAGTGTGTGTGTGCCTGGTTATATATTGTTAAAATACACCGAATTATATTTGAATTTTAAGTGCTTGAACTTCAGTTTACATCAAAGACAACATGAATGAAGATTTTCACACATTTTTTTATAACTGGAATGTTTGAATAAATGGTAATCAAAAATATACGGAAACATTTACAGTAGACATTTATGCATATAAATAAACATAAAAATCAATTTTAAATTCGAGCTATTGAAAAACATTCGAATTATATATTGTTCAAAAATATCTATTTATACAAAATACATCAACATTTATCTTTTTAAAGGCTAACTGAATAAGTAATTAAAATCTGGATATGTTTTGAAATCTCGACCTTATAAAGCTAGAAATTTTATGTTAGAAATTCCATTTGAAATTTCGAAAAAAATGCATCGCGCAGTTAAAAATTATTTACCATAAGTTTTAGCAATTGTTTGAGTATAATAAAAATTTCAAATTTTATTATGTAGCTTCTTCGGTATCTTTTAATATATTTCGGCCGCGGTAGCCGAGTGGTATAGGTATCGGAACGTGGCTTGCTTTGTCACGAGTTCGAGCCCGGTAGCACTAAAGACCCACCGTGTAGGGCAGCGATGCACGTTAAATCTGTCGAGAGCTGAAACGTCCTCCCGTTGGTGTGATGTGGTAGTTAGGAGAGGGGTGGTGCCAGCTCAGGTGTCGTCCACGTCACTTGACCATGGTTCAAAATTACGTGGTCCGTCGCCAAAAGCCCTCGAGTAGCTGAACAGTGCGACGTTAATATTCAATCATTCATTTAATATATTTCGAAGATTTCATACAATTCAGTTGAAAACCGCATGCTAAGAGCAAAAAATATACTAAAAAAATTGATGAATATACAATTACAATAAATTCTTACATAGAAGCAAAACTGAGAAGCTAAAGCGTAGGAATAAAAAATTTTGAGTATATCTGAAATAGTTTTCGAAATATTTATTTTAAAGTTTAGAAAATTTGTGTGCGTTATGTTATACTTAATATTAATTAAATGGTTAAAAAATGTGTGTTTATATTAGTCATGTAATCGTTTGATGACACATTCATATACTAATAAAAATTATCATGGTCATTGATGCGAATGTCAAGAATTTTATGTAATTTTAAATTCAGACATTAAGATATTGATGTAGAAAATATAAAACGACCATCTAAAATACATGAAAAATGCAGTCTGCTATAAAATGATCTTGACAAACAAAATCCGGCATTTTCACTTACTATGGCAGAGCCGACTTAGTCATGGGCGATCTGAAAAAACAGACAGAGAACCGCGGTTTTGATGGATGCTGCTCTAGCTTTTAAAGCTCCCAGGAAAAATTATATATATATATAAATCTACAAATGCAAAAATAAATCTTGTAAATTTCCATACATTTTTATAACAACGAATTGTGGAATTGGCTTCCAATACATTGTTGTGTTTGACAATATCTAAGGTAACCAACCCTACTTTAGATAGATTTGTACTACTTTTTCGTAACCGTATTCCTTTTAAAATTAATTCGTGCAGCCGAAATACACCTTTTGTACCCTTAAAAATTTATCTAAACTATAACGGTTAATTTTAATTTATGCAACTTGTGAAATGTTCATAATTCACCATTTCCGTCTAAACAGTTTACATGAAAAAAAAAGTTTTGACTCCCTCATTCATTAGGGATTTATATAAGATTCTAACATTAAATTTTATTTTTCACCGAATAGGTTTGAGTGGTAGTGTATAGTGCTTCCACACCACAGGTCTGGGGTTCTATTAACGGGCTGCGCAAGGTCGACTCTGCCTTTCATTCCCGCTACATTGGGTCGATAAATGAGTACCAAGCTTGCTTCGGGTCTTAAACACTGAAGGTCTCTCTTCAGACAGATCACCAAATCGGGACATCTGTTCATGCACCTCAGCGTCCAATGGTCACGTGTATTATGATGGGCACAGTAGTTCCTGGCCCTCATGGATTGTTGTGCCACTGAGTTTGAGTCTTAAGTTTGAGGATTACCTCACTTAGGGGATACCCCTTAGATAAACATGTATTTCCACTCATTTGCAATTAAACCTTTTTTCTTTCAATTACGTTTATTTCAGAAGGAAGTTTGATTTTTCAAATGTATTTGCTTAATAACATGTATATTTGTGTATTATATTAAACATTTTATCAATCCAAAATTACATGTTTTTAGCTCCACTAAAAGCTTTTAGTATTTTACGACTGATCTTACAATCCATATACGTTTTATAGTAGTGTATTTAAAAATGATAAAGATATTTTTACGACTGTGTGAGCTTTATGCCTCGTTTATAAATATAAAAAATTGCATTCAGCTACAGTTTTTAAAATGTACAGAAATAAGTGGAGCAACAGGATACTTACATATTATGAATATTTTTGACTGCAGTAAGATATATTTATATTTCAGTTTCTTTACAATTTGAATAGAAGTTGTAAGCCATTTTGCGAATATTTTGATGTTGAGTATAAACCCATAGGCTGTTTAATATTGTAAAGTGTTTTACTTTGATACCAGCACACACTAAAATAAGGCTCATTTGCAGTTATATGATCAGCTTCAGTGATATTTAAATTTTCAAAAATAGTCTACACGTACGAAAACATTCTTTCACAACCGCACACCCCACATCTCATACTATATCTTTCCTACAGCAGGAAATATTAGTGTATACTGAAAAGTTTAATACAGGATACATTTTCAAGTGTTAAATTTGTTTTTTAAATTTGGTATGAATACATTGTGGAACTGTTGGTTAACTTCAGTGAACAAAATTGTTTTAAGTGTACTGTTTTGAAAGACAAAATTAATTAGGGAGAACTTTTCTCACAATAGAATTTGTAATGACTGAATTGTGTGAAAATGTAGTTATCGATGTGTGACATTTTTCCTTGTAATAAAAGAAACAGAAAGATAAGAAATTTAACTTGAGTAGAAAATGGTTAGATTGATTGATTGAAAACTAACGTCGCACTGTTCAGCTACACGAGGGCTTTTGGCGACGGACCACGTAATTTTGAACCATGGTCAAGTGACGTGGACGACACCTGAGCTGGCACCCCTCTCCTAACTACCCCACCACACCAACGGGAGGACGTTTCAGCTCTCGCCAGATTTAACGTGCATCGCTACCCTACACGGCGGGTCTTTAGTGGTACTGGGCTCGAACCCGTGACAAAGCAAGCCACGGTCCGATACCTATACCACTCGGCTACCGCGGCCACAGAAAATGGTTAGAAGTACTGTCATGCGCATTTGAAGAAGTATATCCCCCATTAAAATTAAAAATTATTGACTGAATGTGTGTTATGTCCATCACAAATGCCGATGTAGAAAAGGAATTTTTATTTAATACAAGAAGTTCGAAAAAGAGAACACTAGGAAGGAAAATTCAAATTTTTTCCGAAAAATATTCAGTTAACATAAAAATAGCTTTTATATGATTTTAATTAAAATAAATTAAAAGTATTGAAATTCCCTTTTATGCTATTTTAAATTAAAAATATAACTGAATAGAGAAAGATCGGTTTTATTTCATAAATATAATCATCGTATGTAATATTTATTGTGTTATTGTTTAAAAATGAGATAGGGCCTTTTCTCCTTTTACCTCATTACTTTTTAAAAAACAGGAAAGGGAGCGCGTTTTCTTACTCTCATATTCAAAAATGAATACAGGATGCTTTTTTTCTGGTTCAAATTGCAATACCAAAAAAATATAAATTTTTTTTTTTAATTTTTAAAAAATGACAGAAAAATAAATTTTCTTTGAAGAAAATATAATTATTTTTCAACTTCTAACATACTATTTATTTCATTTTTTCCTCTTTTTTTTTTTTACCTTTCATTTCGTTTTTAATTTTACTGTGACTGAACATATAGGAGAAAGAAACACCGAATTCCACTACGCTTTCAAAGAAGATTGCCCAAGGCAACTTAACAGCTAGCTGTAAACGATTGATCTCTTGGTTCTTACTTTACAAAGCGACCGAACTGGGTCGTAAAATTGTCCCCGTTTGACCTCCCAAGTTCTAAAAGGGGGAAAGGAAAGAAGTCTGTTGCATTTTTGAAGGGAATCGCAAAATAAGAGTTAAACACGCTTTCGGAATAACTTTTCAGAAGGAAGGTATCCAGTTAGAGGGTTAAATCGAAAATTTTTGAGTTATGTATGTTGCGTGGAGAGTGATTAGAAATACAGGTAGTTTTTGTTTTGTAATACGTCCAATTAATTGTGTTACTTTGTCAACAGTGTAGCCGAGCATTACTAATTCATGGTGTATACTGTTTGTGCCTGTATCGCGAGGTAAGCCTTTAATGACTACCTTGATAGGTCGTTCTGATTTTGATTTGATTGCATAAAATTCATAATCTAGTACTTCTAAGAGTTTGATTAATTCCGTTTTTTTGTTCATGAGAGTTTGTGTAAAGTTTGAGGTATTCTCCTGAAAGTTTACCTCTTACAGTGGGGAGCTTGTCTGTTATTGTTTTCATTTGTAGCGTATAGTTTTGATTTACTTTGAGCATGACGGGAGGTGGCAGGTTTCGGGGGATTGCGGTAGTGCTGGGTGCTGTTTATCGGATTCCTTATTTTCGTTTCCAGTGGAAGTTCTTATCATTTCTTGGTTTAAATCTTGAAATTTATTGCTCAGTTCTATTTCAAAATTAAGTTGACTAGCATTACTAGTCATTTTATTAACTTTACTGAGGGGTGGCGTGATGAAGCCATCCTCGTTTTCCTTACGTTTTTGAGGGGGGGGGTTACTAAGTTTATGATTTCTATTTCATTATTGCTAGGTTGTAGATTTTGACTGAGTTTTGTAGGAGAGCTAGGGGGAGTATGATGAAGTGGGCAGCCAGGTGTATCACAGAGAGGGAGAGAGCTAAACTCACTTACCGTTTGTTGATGTCTGGAGGTGTAGTTGTGCAGGAGATTTTGCAGCATCGCAACGTTTTCATCATCAGGATTGTAGGAGCCAAATCTTATCAGGGAGTTGGGGGTATCTTTCGTTCCTTAGATGAGCAGTGAGAGTTGTTGCATTAAATTTTTAATAACTGCCTGAAAGATTTGGTCTGGTTCGGTATACACAAACACACATGCCAGTGCAAAAATTTCTTTGGTTGACTGTGGCAGCGCCATCTATAAATGGGATTAACACGTTCCATGAACAGTCCAACGTGTTTGTATTTTTTCTTATTTTTATACTTAAACATACTACTTCCTTAAAATGAGCTCTATTTATTAAGTATAGCGTAAGAAATTTCCGCATGAACTTGATGCAAACTGGCTAATGGAGATTGATGGGTTTAATGTTAGAAAATAATTTTTAACGTACAGATAGATAGATTCTTCGTAAACATGAGTAATAAAAGACATTTATAACACATAAGACGTGAAAGTAGAAGTTTTATGTTGGACTCTGGTCTGCTGAACTCTTCCAAAGTATTTGAAAAATCAAAAACATGAGTCTTTTTTTTAAAAACCAACAAAAGAATGGGTATTTGATACATCACTATTGAAAGAGAGAGGAGTTATGCTTGTGTGGAAACTTACAAAGTTCCTGTAGCATCTTTTCGAAGCTAGATAGCATTCCCCATCTTTCTTAAATACCGACTCTTTTCAGTGTGTTCAATTACAGAAAATAGTTAAATATAAGATTTATCCGCTCGAATAAATTCATGATTTACGAATAAAATTTCAATGTAAAAAAGCGCGTTTTTAGGGAAATATAATCTGTTTTCCAGTAGCTCGTGCAACTCTCCACCAGGTGTCGCTAGACAATGACAAAGGTTGATTTTTTTTTTTTTTTTTTTTTTTTGCTTTTCCTGTCTTAATTAAAGATTCATAGTAATGTAGTAACCTTAGTTCTGCATTAGATCTAATTTATTACAAAAATATAGTGTTAATAATAATGAGGAATGACTTTGAATGATCAAATGTTTTAATCTTCAAAATTTTTTCGTTAAACCTAAATATTTAAATCTGAGTACATTTGATATTATGTGGAAAAGGTTAAACATAAAAAAAAATAGATATATAACCACAATATATATATTTCTTTTAAAAATATATTTAATTTTTCCCAGGCGATGTGGCACCCAAAAATTCATCAAAAAATCGATATTTTGTTTTATTGGTTCATGTAAGTTGAATCAAATTAATCTTATCTGTAAAATTCCCAAGTCATTTCTAAATAGTTATTTAACAATCCCAAATACATGACAAAAGAATAATGCCACCACTGGCACTTTTCAGATCATCTGCTAGAAAGAGCTTGGTAAATAATGAACGGTTTATAATACAAGATCAAATGAATAGAGATTTAATATCATGTTATTTAAGGAATGAAAGCTTTAAATTGATATTTCTCTATGTCAAATTTTTGTTCATTTTTTTCTCAAAACCTTAAAGGCTTGTTTTGCAACTAAAATAAGAATGTGAATTTTTTAAAAAATGTTTTGAAATACATGTTTTGTAGAACTGTAAATGTATGTGTGTTGAATTTTAAAATTAGTAATAAATTTTTTGTTTAAATTTCAAAGTCAAATTTAATGTATTCAATTCATACGCAAACACATTTTAATGTAGTATAATATGATGTACTTTGGAAAATAGTTTTGTAAGAAAATATGTATATTTAAAAAAGGCTCAGGTATTAAAAATTTAAATTTTATGAATATTTTACAGTAAATTCCAAATTTTTATCTGGGATAGTTATAGGCTATCGAATATTAATAATAATTGATAAAATGAAAAATAAATCCAAAATATTTTGAAATGCTTAAATGATACCATGTGACCATGAAACATAATGCATTTCTCTAATTTTCACAGTACAGCATGTCTCAATATTAATTTGTTATCAATACTCAATTTCAGTGGCGCAACAGCCCATGAGGCCAGGGCCTACTGTGCCCATTCCCAGTATACGTGACCATTGGGCGCTAAGATGCATGGGCAGATGTCCCGATTAGGTGGTCAGTCTGAAGCGAGACCCCCAGTGTTTAAGTCCCCAAGCAAGCTTGGTACTCATTTATTGACCCACTGCTGTGAGGGTGAAAGGTTGAGTCGACCTTCCAAACCCGGGAATAGAGCCAGCTCAGGTGTCATCTTTGTTGTGGAAAAGCGCAATACGCTACCACTCAAATCAAATCACCACCTGGGCCTTCAATTTGTTATCAATGTATTAAATAATTTTAATTGTATGAATGTGATAAAATTTTATGATTTAACAACAGAACAATGTATTTTTATAACTATAAAAAGTAAACAAAAACTAAAAGATAATATTAAATTATTTTTATTATAGTTAAATATGCATTTGATAAAATGGAATTTTTTTTTTCATCTAAGTCTTCTTTAAAATTTCAAGCACGTATTGCTCGATTATAGGATAAAAACTGATACTTAAAATAATCAGCTACCCTGTCTTCTTTCTTTTGAGGATGATTTTCAAACATACACACACACAAAATAACTAATTCAATGTTAGATTTTTTTAAAAAAAAAAAAACACTGTGTCGATAGAATATTTATTTTTTTACCACTTTCTGACCATTTTCAAAGTAAAATATTTCACAAAAGTGACATTTTTTCAAAAACTTTTAATGCAAATATATAATTTCGCAAATATATAATAATGCAAATATATACACCTTAAATTACGTTCTTTACTGTATAGCACAATAAATTTGTTCTTGACATGGAAATCCAACTTGTTAATCCCGTTTGTAGATGGCGCTGCCGTACACATATATGTTTGTTGTGTTTACTAAACCAGAACAAATCTTTCAGGCAGTTCTTATTAAAAACTTTTATGCAACAATTAAACTGCTACAAGAAGATTTTCACAATTTTCTTAAACTAATGAGAAAAATTCAATCATTTGACAAAACTATTTATTCATTAATAAGATATTAAATTTGTTACAGAAAGACTTCCTTTTTATTCAAAAATTTAATTTTCTATGTAAAAAATGTATCAAAAGTTTAACTTTAAAGAAATAATTTAAATAGAACAATAACTTTAAAGAAATAATTTAAATAGAACAATAATTTTAAGGAATTATTTTCTTCGTAGCTCATAAGGAACGCAGAACATTATTTTAAATAAAATACTTTTACTTTTTTTTTTTTTGGCTTATAGATACCACTTTTTTTTAACTTTTAAATTGATTTATATTTATATTTCACCACCGCCTGCTATCGTTGGAATTTTCACGCTTCTTCGAATCTAAATGAAGAACCACTTCCAATTGGGAAGAGGTTCAGATTGATCAAAAAGATCTGTCGGCCATAAACCTGTAATTAGGTTACAGTTTTGTTGTACCGAGCAAATCTTGGATGATTTTATGGTATGAGGTATTTAGACTGCGTCAGCAATCTTTAGCCCTCTATCTTGTTCTGCGATGTTCATTGTGTTAAAGCTTGGTTGTAGGGGAGGGCGTGACTTCAAAGATGGAGATCCAATAGGATTGGAGGAAACCAGTTGCTGTAGTATGGCTTTGATTTGAGAATGGAAGTGAGCTTTTGGGAGTGATTGCATGAACTTGAATTTAAAGAAAAATATTGAAGACTTAGAATAGAGTTATAGAAAATTAAGGTAAAAAATATTAAGAGTAAATTTTAGGTTAAAACTATTATGAGTAAAATTAAGAATAAGATAATGTTTAAACTTTATCCATAATTGCTTCTGCAAGAAGGCAGGTTTTTCTTCATCTGAGTTAGCGTTTTTAAATTTAGAGAGTAGATCTAAGATTTTGGGGTTTTCTTAACGAGATTTGAAATAATATTGAAAAGTTCTAAAACTCGGGTTAAATCAGAGGTATTGTTATTATCTTGACTAAGGAATCCACGGAGGGAATCTTCCTTTTTATCTTCGATAGGAGTCTGATTGGGGACTTCTCCGCTAACAACATTAGTGAAGGAAATTCCCTCTTTAATCCATTTAGTGGCGAAGTTTCTCTTTTTCTTGGGGTCAGCGAACGGGGTTCCTTTTTTCGGCTGGGGGAATTTGGGGCATTTAGTGTGCGGTTGTGAAAGAATGTTTTCGTACGTGTAGACTATTTTTGAAAATTTAAATATCACTGAAGCTGATCATATAACTGCAAATGAGCCTTATTTTAATGTGTGCTGGTATCAAAGTAAAACACTTTACAATATTAAACAGCCTATGGGTTTATACTCAATATCAAACTATTCGCAAAATGTGGCTTACAACTTCTATTCAAATTGTAAAGAAACTGAAATATAAATATATCTTACTGCAGTCAAAAATATTCATAATATGTAAGTATCCTGTTGCTCCACTTATTTCTGTACATTTTAAAAACTGTAGCTGAATGCAATTTTTATACACTCTGTCGCAAAAAATATATGCACCCAGAAGAAATTGAGCTACATTCACGAAATTTGGTATGCATGTAGTGTATATGAAAATAAACAAATGATTAAAAATTCAGAACAAAATATCATTTTATTAAGCGGTTACAGCTTGCAAAAGGTTAAAAATCAGTAAGTAGTAAAGCCACCTCTGGCAGCTATACAAGCCGAAATTCGGCGTGGCATCGATTCAATTAGATCACTTATGACCCCCTGTGGAAGATCCTGCCATAGTCTTTGCATCTGCGCAGTTAATTCTCCTGTATCTCGGGACGGCTGCAGTTGCCTTCCCAGCGCGTCCTGACATGCTCTATTGGCGAAAGATCTGGTGACCTGGCAGGCCATGGTAGGACGTCATATCCTTGAAGACATTGTTGGGAGAGTCGCGCAGTATGTGGACGAGCATTATCCTGTTGATAAATGGCACCTGGGCGACTTGATAGCATGGGTAGCACAATCGGCGTTAAAATATCGTCCACGTATCTGCGAGCTGTCAAAGTGCCTTGAAGGACCACTAAAGATGATCGTGTGTCCCAAGAAATTGCTCCCCACACTGTCACACCTTGTGAAATTGCTGTATGCCGCTCGACAATAAATGCCGGATCGGACCGCTGGCCGGTGCGCCTCCAGACACGTGTGCGGTGGTCATCATCACTGAGACTGAATCGGGATTCATCACTGAAGATGACACGTCTCCAGTATGTCACACTCCAAGTTGCCCGAGGTCGGCAAAAATCCAGTCGACACTGCCTATGATGTGGGGTCAGTGGTAAGCGTCTTAGCGGACGTCGGCTCCTCAAGCCAACTTTGGTCAGTCGTCTCCTTATGGTTTCTCTTGATGGCACTGGATGTCTGGAAGGAGGTAAGTGGCGTTGAATCGATGCTAGCGACGTTGTTGGTGCCGAAGTGGCCACTCTTCTGATTGCACGATCCTCGCGATCATTTGTGTTCCTGGGACGTCCTGACCCTCCGCGACGGTACACTCTACCTTCTGTGATCCACTGTTGCCAACACCGAGCAACTACCATATCGCTCCGACCGAGGTGGCGGCCGATACGTCTATTCGACCAACCTGCTTCTCTGAGGCCTATTATACGGCCCCCTATCAAAGTCCGTCAGCTGCTCGTACTGCCGCCGGTTACGTCTTAGAGGCATCCTAAGTCTCAATATCGTCTATCAAAGTCATCAGATTCGTTTGGATAGCCGTACGGCGCTCGTACTCATGCTTTTAAACTCTCCCATTTGCGCAACTAATATGCGCATAGCACACTTAGCCTTGTCTCATTGGCTTAGAAATTTTAATCATTTGCATATCTCTTACCAGACTACATTCTTGCCGAGTTTCGTGATTGTAGCTTGATTTCTTCTGGGTGCATATATTTTTTTGCGACAGAGTGTATTTGTAAACGAGACATAACAGCTCACACAGTCGTAAAAATGTCCTTATCATTTTTAAATATACTACTATAAAACGTATATGGATTGTAAGATCAGTTGTAAAATCCTAAAAGCTTTTAGAGGAGCTAAAAACATGTAATTTTGGACTGATCAAATTTTTAATATAATACACAAATATACATGCTATTAAGCAAATACATTTGAAAAATCAAACTTCCTTCTGAAATAAACGTAATGGAAAGAAAAATGTTTAATTGCAAATGAGTGGAAATACATGTTTATCTAAGGGGTATCCCCAAAGTGAGGTAATCCTCAAACTTAAGACTCAAACTCAGTGGCACAACAATCCATGAGGGCCAGGAACTACTGTGCCCATCATAATACACGTGACCATTGGACGCTGAGGTGCATGAACAGATGTCCCGATTTGGTGATCTGTCTGAAGAGAGACCTTCAGTGTTTAAGACCCGAAGCAAGCTTGGTACTCATTTATCGACCCAATGTAGCGGGAATGAAAGGCAGAGTCGACCTTGCGCAGCCCGTTAATAGAACCCCAGACCTGTGGTGTGGAAGCACTATACACTACCACTCAAACCTATTCGGTGAAAAATAAAATTTAATGTTAGAATCTTATATAAATCCCTAATGAATGAGGGAGTCAAAACTTTTTTTTTCATGTAAACTGTTTAGACGGAAATGGTGAATTATGAACATTTCACAAGTTGCATAAATTAAAATTAACCGTTATAGTTAACATAAATTTTTAAGGGTACAAAAGGTGTATTTCGGCTGCACGAATTAATTTTAAAAGGAATACGGTTACGAAAAAGTAGTACAAATCTATCTAAAGTAGGGTTGGTTACCTTAGATATTGTCAAACACAACAATGTATTGGAAGCCAATTCCACAATTCGTTGTTATAAAAATGTATGGAAAATTACAAGATTTATTTTTGCATTTGTAATTTATATATATATATAATTTTTTTCTGGGAGCTTTAAAAGCTAGAGCGGCATCCATCAAAACCGCGGTTCTCTCTCTGTTTTCCAGATCGCCCCTGACTAAGCCGGCTCTGCCATAGTAAGTGAAAATGCCGGATTTTGTTTGTCAAGATCATTTTATAGCAGACTGCATTTTTCATGTATTTTAGATATGGTCGTTTTATATTTTCTACATCAATATTTTAATGTCTGAATTTAAAATTACAAAAAATTCTTGACATTCGCATCAATGACCATGATAATTTTTATTAGTATATGAATGTGTCATCAAACGATTACATGACTAATATTAACACACACACACACACACATTATTTTAACCATTTAATTGATATCAAGTATAACATAACGCACACAAATTTTCTAAACTTTAAAATAAATATTTCGAAAACTACTTCAGATATACTCAAAATTTTTTATTCCTACGCTTTAGCTTCTCAGTTTTGCTTCTCTATGTAAGAATTTATTGTAATTGTATATTCATCAATTTTTTTTAGTATATTTTTTGCTCTTAGCATGCGGTTTTCAACCGAATTGTATGAAATCTTCGAAATATATTAAATGAATGATTGAATATTAACGTCGCACTGTTCAGCTACAAGAGGGCTTTTGGCGACGGACCACGTAATTTTGAACCATGGTCAAGTGACGTGGACGACACCTGAGCTGGCACCCCCTCTCCTAACTACCCCACCACACCAACGGGAGGACGTTTCAGCTCTCGACAGATTTAACGTGCATCGCTGCCCTACACGGCGGGTCTTTAGTGGTACTGGACTCGAACTCGTGACAAAGCAAGCCACGTTCCGATACCTATACCACTCGGCTACCGCGGCCGAAATATATTAAAATATACCAAAGAAGCTCTATAATAAAATTTGAAATTTTTATTATACTCAAACAATTGCTAAAACTTATGGTAAATAATTTTTAACTGCTCGATGCATTTTTTTTCGAAATTTCAAATGGAATTTCTAACATAAAATTTTTAGCTTTATAAGGTCGAGATTTCAAAACATATCCAGATTTTAATTACTTTTTCAGTTAGCCTTTAAAAAAGATAAATGTTGAGGTATTTTGTATAAATAGATATTTTTGAACAATATATAATTCGAATGTTTTTCAATAGCTCGAATTTAAAATTGATTTTTATGTTTATTTATATGCATATAAATGTCTACTGTAAATGTTTCCGTATATTTTTGATTACCATTTATTCAAACATTCCAGTTATAAACAAATGAGTGAAAATCTTCATTCATGTTGTCTTTGATGTAAACTGAAGTTCAAGCGCTTAAAATTCAAATATAATTCGGTGTATTTTAACAATATATAACCAGGCACTGTACTTAAACTTACCTGAACACTTAGGCTTTGAAATCTAAAAAAAAAAAACTAATAAATCTTAATTAGTTTTTTTTTCGTTATTATTTTTATCAAAGTGTAAGAAAATGTTTCAAATGATTTGATGAAGTTTAAATTTATTCATTTTTAGTGGTTGGAAAATTGAAAAGGTTCCAAATTTTAAAGAGTTTGGTGTTTTATTAATTTTTTTTGGTATCTTATAATAAATAATCATGTTTCAAAAACTGGAAGCTTTGAATAAGAAAAATGAAACGAAAGAATGTACTTAAAAAAGATAATTTGTCTAACTATATAAAATAGCAGATTGCCCTGACACGCCCCAACTTGTTACAGTTTGAAATTAATATGAAACCAAAATGGAATTGTAACATATTTTACTTATGCGTTGGGACTTTTGGAAACTTTTAAAATACAAGCTAGCAAACACTTCTTGGGTTGTAAAGAAATTTCTCCCCGATTTTTTACGATTGGGGGTCAAAACACGGGGTTCCCTGCGAGCCATAAAACTCCTGCTGTGTTGCTTCCTCTGTCCCTCATTATCTTTCAAGATGTTAAACCTTAAAAGGGGGAAAGGATTTCAGAAAAGTGCCGCTTTTGAAAACGTTACTTGAAGGCAGTAAAATCCGTGCAGTCCATTTTCGAAGCCTCTCTAGTAGCGCGGAAAAATCCGTTCTGTCCAGTTGGAGGGTTAAAATGTAATGCCACAAGATTATCTTTCGAATAAAAAAAATTCATGTCAATCGAATAATACATCATTGTTTTATTGCAATTTAAACTTCTATACCTCTAAAAAAAAAACACCCTTTATATATAAACAGAAAATCTCCTAAATCTTTGAAATTCCTACTATATAAATTTAGGAATAAAGATAAGCCATGCTTTTAAATAAGTAATAAATATCTTAAAAATATTGTTGCACAAGATATTTATTTAAATTGAAAATTCATCACATGTAAACTAAACAATTGAAATAAATAAAATAATGAGTATCATATTAATCTTGATATACGTCTAATGGTAATATTAAAATATATTTTCACAAATGGCCAGTGTACATAGAATATTAGTTAATATGAAAGCTTTTTTGATTACTAGAATTCCCTTTTAGTGAAAAGTGTATTTTTCCTTAACAAGTGTTTGTATATTATGGTAACATTGTTATCGACTTTAAGTTCCTAATTTAATTCTCATTTTTTTTTAGGTAACTTGGAATTTTTCATTTCAATAAATATACAGTAATAATCTTTCATTATTTTACAAGTATTTCTTCTTTTATGCCTTGAATAAGTTTTTATTCCAAAGTGATTCCAACATATTAAAAGTAAAGGTAATATTTCTTTTATAATGTACTAATGATTCCCAAACCATTGGAAAAAATATATGCAAATTGAGAAAATTCATCTTTTTATTTTTAACTTTTTAAAAATATCATTAGAAAAGGTGTAATCGTTTCCAGAAATTCATTTTAATTATCCTTTGTTTTAAATGTATTTTATACTTATTGATTAACTTATAAATTTTAAAAATAATAGTACATATAAAAGTATGATTTATCGATACTGTACTGATCCAAAATACAATTCAAACTTGTAGAAAACTCTTAAATCCTCAGTTAGTTAACATGAAAGTGTGTTTGATTAATTATTAAGATTTATCCTTCGATGAAAATAAATTGTATTTTTACAACACAATGAATTGCATATAAAGTAGAAAAATTTTTATCGAAATTTTTAATTCATACAATATATGTTGAAACATTGTTCAAAGATTTTCATACAACTAAACAAATATAATAATGTATAATGCTAAAAACCCGGATATCCTAATAATAATTTTGAAATCTGTTTTCAAGAACAGCAAAAATGAATTATATGAATAGTGGAAAATAACAATTAAACCATGCTATTTTTTCTATTATCAAAAATTTTTCCATAATAGAATGATTTTAAGGCCATTAACTTTACTGCGAAAGAATTTTTATCAAACACAAACAATTAAAAAAAAACTCCTAAATATTTGTAATTACTTTTCGTTTGATATCCAAGAAAGAAACAAAAAAAAAATCACATATATATTAATGTAATTATAATAATAAATCTTATATGATAACGTAAATAATAAACAATAAAAAAAAAATCCAATACTGCGCATGCAAGCTAGTACTATTTACATTTCACTTGTTAAACATTCCATTAGTCACCAAAAAAGGCGATTATATCAACCTTGCTCTAAATGAGCTGAAAATTTAACAAGGTATTTTAGAAAAGATACTGAAATATATAATATAAAGATCCTAAATCTGAAATCTACAGATCATCTTCTATCCATATAGTTAAAATAAAGTTTCAAAATTTTGCATTAGAACTTTGAAAAACTCAGTTGAATTTCGATGCTTTCCGATAGATTAACAATACACCGGAAGTTCTGTTGGGTTACACTCAATTTTGTTGTTTAAAAAAGTAGAACTTGTCCATTAGTTGCAGGTGCTGACTTCAGGCCATTTGTAACATTCTGCCTAAGGTGTGCTTCATCAAGTTCATAATTATAAAGATTTTGGTTGAATTTTTCAAAAATCAGCCTTGTTTTTTTATCCACAATTGAATATTTCATTCATCAACGATGAACAGTCTTGCAGTTTCCTCCTTCGGTAGCCTTTTCTGTTACGTTTAGTTCAAAATCAGTACTATTTCTTTCAAAACTTTGTCAGCTTTTTGGATGGAGAATGCTTTTATCACATTATCTGCGGCGGCATATAATACGCACAACGAAATTTTAAACACATAATCCACGGATTATATACAGGAAAATATGGTACATTTAATGTTGTGTAAGGAAATATACCTATTGGGGAACCTGCCTTTCCTATTTGGATAAAAGGGATAATGCATCTTTACACCATACCTCTTGGGTAATGTGGAAATTGGTGCGAATAAACTAAAGTCATGCAACGTCATATGCTACATTTTATTACATTATATTTTAGAACATTTCTGCATAGTCATTATTATATGTTAAAATAGTGTACAACTAAAAAAAAGTTGTATATCGAAACATTCATTCATTATACATACATAAAAGAAAATAAATAAAAGTATACAATCCTCTACTCAAAATAGTGGTAGTTTGTTGTTCATCTTAAGTGTATTTTGTTTACTTCCTTGTGTCTCCCTCCCTAAGAATGTTGCTCAGATCACAATTTGCAAACTCATGTATGCATATGTATTAATATTGTGAACACCACCTCAGTCAACTTATTTAAATACCTATAGATCATATTTGGAGAGAGCTTGAAGTTAGATTAAGAAGACATGTGAACAGAATAAGGTGTCACAATAGAATTTTTATTAGTAAAACATTACTTTTGAATATTTATAACTGTTACAAATCAGGTAGATAGAAACTTACTTTCAGGGAACACATATAAAGTGCACATACATGACTTAGTCTTTTGATAGTTATCAGCAAAAACAATAGCCCATAAATACATCAGTTCATGAATTTTAATCTTTTATTGTACTGAGGACAATTTTCTAAGAGCGAAATATATTAAGATTTATGTCATGATTTTCACTTAAATGTACAAAATTTGAAATTACCTGTGTAAATAAGTTGACCATGATGCCAGTTTCCTTATAGAAATGCAAAATGTGTCAGTTTTTTTTTTTTGTATTGTATTTTGCTGATTCCTCAGCATAAAAATAATAATACAAAAAAAAGAATTTGACTGTTATTGGAATTTGTTTTTCACCTGGTGTACTTATGTACTGAGTTTTAAGCGTTGATCTAGAAAATTGGGTAACTCAGAGGGTTATGTTTCAGAAATTATTTAAACTTGGTACCTTCTAATTAAAAAAAAAAAAGAGAATTGTATTCTTTTTTCTATTTGAATTTATTTAAAAATAGAGGTACTGATATAAAAATTTTGTTACTGAACTAAAATTTTATAAAATTTAAATTTGAATCGTTACTGTTTTCAGTTATATTATAAGTGAGAACATTTCTGCATTGCATTAAAATGGTGTAAAATATGGTAAATGGGATTCCAGACAAAAAAAAACTATTCAGAAACAGATTATTATACCAAATTGTATTTTTTTTGTATTGCTATGTTTTAACAAATAACATTTATGGCAAAAAAGATGTATTGAAACATTCATTATTAACAAAAACATAAAAATCATGCATGCTTTCCCATCCAACATACTAGTGGTAGTACTTTTTCATCATACACATGTATTTTGTTTACAACTAAATATTTAACTTATGTCAGTGTTAAAAAAACTATGGGGGAAAGCCTACTGATATGTTTACATCAACTAAAAAAACATTCAAAAAGGAAATATTACTACCTGATAAAAACATTTTAGTATTTTATTTTTATAGTTTTCCATTTCTCTCTCTGTGTGTGTGTGTTGAATAAATAATTTAAACTAACATATTTTCATTATTTTAAAAATAATTTCCTTCTTGGGTTTTGAAATAATAAAATTGATTAAAAATCTTCATTTAGCAATTAATTGTGACAAACAGCTTGCTTAAAAGTGGCAGTAAGAGATAAAATATTGTTTATTGATAAAGACTTATTAAATAGTTAAAAAATTATAAAATAAGAGCTGGTTTACCTGTTCTTTGCACAGGTGAATTTAAAAGGTAAACAATATAGATTGAAGGACAAAGAAGTTTTTAATGAGTTATTTTTACGTGAATTGCAAATTAAACAAAAAAAAAAAGCTTTTTGTATATCTCATCTGAGCAAAAAAAAAAAAAAAAAAAAAAAAAAAACATTTTGTTAAATTTTAAGTCTGTAGATTTAATAGCTGACAAAAAGGATTTTCATTTTTTATCTGTAACTCCCCGTTACTCTCTTGTGGATCAGTTTTTGAAAACACCTTCCTAAGCTGATCTCTGCTCAGCAAAAGTAACATTGTTACAAATTTTGTGTAATGAATGCTTAAAATACTGTAAATAATTTATATCTAGGAGTGTAATATGTTAATGTTACTTTATGTTTTATTTATTTTATGTTAAAATTGTTATCTGCCTCACGCTCCACCTGTTCAAGCCTTCGCAGTTCTGATTGTGGAAACGTTTCGTTAGGTCTAGCTACTTTCATAGCTTGAGCTTTATTGGAGCTTTGGGAAAGATTAGACTAACGTTTTCGCAGTACAATCCTTAGTAGGTACTTTTTCTACACATACAAAAATATGTACAGTAGCTATTACTTTTATACTTAAAAATGCAATACCTGCTAATTCATATAAAATTATAGTGCTATAATTAACTACTAACCACTAAAAAATTATGCATATTTGTCAAAATGATGTAGTGGGGAAAAAGACAAAGTTTATCTACTTTAAAAACAAGAAGTGATAAAGTATTTATTTTGATAGAAGGATAAATTTATCACTACCTTATGTGTATAACAAAACAAAAAAGGGCGTAGAAATAAGTTATCAATTTTTACTGTATTTATGGTTCACTACTTTGGCGAAATAGCGCGGCCTGGTGGTTGCTGGGGTTGTTTTGTGGAGCGTTTAGCCCGTCAGGGCTTTTATCTCCTATCTGATATTTAAAAACATGAGATAACTAGATAACTTGCCCATTTTAATATATAGTTTAATAATAAATAAAATTTGATAAATAATTAAGAAGTGCAGTAAATTAAGCGAGGACTTAGGAATCCTAGGATGATTCGTTTTTGCAGCGCCAACGCTAAGAAGCGTTTTTCTCCGTCTGTGTATCTGGAAAGAAACAAAAGCAAGCGTGGCTCTGAGAAAGACACGGGAGAAACGGTTCCCTATTGCTAGGTAACCCAAGAAAAGTGCGCGTCATCTATACGCTCCGTACTTTTGATTCTAGTCGACATGACGTCGACCACAGACTGGTCCGAAAGGACAGATGCTACCGAGAAACAGCCTCCCATCTCACCATCCAGAATGATAGCCGGCGACGACCATATCGCCGAATGCTCCGACCTATTCAGAGAGGCGATCCAGGCAAGGAATGTTTACGCGGCATGGGCCCGTAAACTTACCAATGCAAGGCCGAATGATCCCAAACTGCAGAGCTACCACCAAGAAGTGACGAAGGCAGGTGAGAGCGTCGAACTTCTCCTTGTTAAGCTGAACGTTCCTCTTTTTCGAATCCCTGCCTCCGAGAAAGAACTAGACAAGATCGTTCTCCGCGTTAAGAATAGGGTTAGCGACCCTCCCGCGGAGAAGAACGAAGAGGAGAAAAAGCCGGCAGCGGCTCCTCCTCCCCGGAAAGGATTCCTGCCTGTACCACGTTAGCGTCCGGACGCAAATTTTCTAGCTCCGCATACGAATTCCTGTGGACAGGCCAGCGTACTGGGTGCGCCTTCCCGGTACCGCTACTAGCTCACTTGAGCTTTCTGCATAGGTTTTTACCTAAGCTGTTCTACTTCAACTCTCTCTATTTATGATGACGACCCTGGAATTGGAAAAACCGACCACCGCAATGAATCATGGAACGGAGACTTTGCCTGAACTATCCACTACTGATACTCTGGCTGAAAGGAATCCAGACGGAACCGCCATGGACCAATCACTACCTCCCTCCCGACCCGGAACTCCACAGATCTCCAACTGCATAAGGAAAAGACAATGCGTCGTACTCATCGATAAATACACCTCCTCGATTGAATTCATACAAGCCAGCATAAGGCACCATCTCCAACAACCATCGACCCTCCCGGACGACAGCTTTTGTGACCACATCCTCAACGAGCACAATCAACGCTTATCTGACTACACCAGACTGCTGGACCTCACGGTAAGTGAGTTTTCCTCTCTAGGGAATTGTGAAATTCCCGGCTGTGTTGTTCACCATACCCCCAATCCTTCTCCTGTTAAAAATAGCAATCCCGATTTTCCCCCAATACTTAAACCGATGACTAATAAGAGGAAGGAAACGGAAAGTGATTTTGTTTCCCCCCCCACCCGTAAACTCTCAAAAAATGTAAAAGTAAATGAAAACACTCCCGATAACTTTCGAATCGACCTTTCAAACCGTTTCAACGGTCTTGAAAACCAGGAGCCAATAGAAACTCCCGTAGCGGGAACCTCGACCGGCAATCCCACGACCATGAACACCAATAAAAACGCGACTACGATCGTTCCCGAGAACGAACGTAAATTACCTCCCCAGTATTTCTTAAAATAACTGAAGAATGGCGCGCACAACTAAAAATTGTAACTGACTTTATGCCGAAACTCCGCAACAAAATGTCCGGAGAGTACATAAAACTGTGCTGTGATACGCACGATCAATTTGATAACCTAAACAAATTCCTTGAACAACAAGCAAATTTCCAATTTTACTCAATAACCCCCAAACACCTTAGACCCATTAAAGTCGTGATGAAGGGTCTCCCGAAAAACACGCTAACGAACGAAATTAAAGACGATCTCCTGGATCTGGGATTCACCGTTGACAGGGTCTCCCAACTAACAGGTCGTATCACTAACGAACCCCTACCAGTGTTTCTGATAACTCTACCTAGAAATATCCAAAATGCAAAAATATTTAAAGTAACTAAAATAGCTAATATGACTGTAACGATAGAAGGGTACGAAAGCAAAGGGATTACCCAATGCTACAAGTGCCAGACCTTTAACCATACGGCGAGCAATTGCCACATTAAACCCCGATGCCTGAAGTGTGGGGAGGCCCACCCAACGTCTGAATGTCAGATCCAGAGGGTCGAGAACATGTATTGCATTAACTGCAAAAGTTACGGCCATATGGCCAACTACACAAAATGCCCGCTCTTCCCAAAACCCCGCAAGGGTAAATTCGAAAAACCCAATTACTCCACGATCGTAGAGAGTATTGTCAGGCCTAACCTGACATTCGCGCAAGCCGCCAGGCAAGCGCGTGCAGCAATTCAAGCTCCCGTTCCCCAACAGATGGCACCACGAGCCGGTCCGGTTCCCGCTATCGCTCAAGCACAAACTCAGACCGCCAGACGACAAATTTCCCCCCAACCCCAGCCGACCAATACAACTAACGAATGCCTAAATTTAATAACACAAACACTTAACCAGACCATACAATCATTATCTCTTTTAGTCCAACAAATTACCGTAATGAGCTCAGCTCAAAACGCACCAAACCCCGCAACTATTAAAAAATCAAGAGAGGACCTTAAGAAAGAAATGTACGCCCTAGTAGAGGCACAATTAGACAAACATTTTAATGAGTAGACACCGAATGTACGGTCTGAGTTTGTGTTCATGGAACGCAAACGGCCTACTTAGTAAAATCTTTGAATTCAAATTGTTTGTAGAGAAGTACGACCCCGATTTAATACTAGTACAAGAAACCCACTTGAGACCCACCCACAACACAAACATTAATAATTACTCTTGTTATCGGAACGACCGCATCACGGACGGCCCCGCTACCGGTGGTACGCTCATTTTTATTAAAAATTCTATTCCGCATGTAAACCCCCCACCCCCACCCTGAATCATGTTGAAGCTACCACCGTCACTATTACTCCTCCGAATACTAATCCTGTATCTGTTACTAGCATATATATTCCTCCTCGCTCTGATAATCGTCTCTTCACTCTCGACCTCGAAACTATTCTCCAGATCAACAGTAACTGTGTGATTTTTGGCGATTTCAATGCCACACACAGTGAGTGGAATTGCTCACACAACTCTACGAGAGGCACTCAACTTAAAACTTTTGCAGAAACCACCAACCTAGAAATCGCCTTCCCCGCCTCTCACACCCGATTCGGGTATAACTCAGCAAATACCCTCGATTTCGCTCTTATAAAAAATTTCAACTTTCCTTTTACTATTGAATCCATATCTGAACTTTCATCTGATCATAACCCAGTTATGATCAGCTTCAACTTAAATACTTCTATTCATAAGAGCAACCCTAGAGCAATTACCACCTGTTGGACTGCCTTTAAAATCCACCTTAAAAACCACTTTCATCTATCCGATTTTGCTAACATTAATAACAAGACTATCCTTGAAGAGAAAATAGCAAAGTTCACCGATGCGGTTAGCTCCGCCCACAGCCATGCGTCTAAACCAATCAAAAACACGCGACACAGCTACACCCCACAACACATTAAACAGATCATAGCGCTCAAAAACAGGGCCAGGAAAATGTATCAACGCACACTAAATCCGACGTACAAAACTGAAGCAAATAGATTCCAAGCCACTCTTAAAAAAGAAATTAAAATTCACAACCAAAACACCTGGGCAACCAAACTAGCATCACTCGAACCCCAGGATAATAGTCTCTGGCAAATGCAAAAACTCCTTCGGAAAAAACGCTCAAACATTCCAAATTTAAACAGTTCTTCTGGCATCGCTAGCACCGATGAACAGAAGGCAAATTTAATTGCAAACGCTTTTACCGACAATTTCACAGAAAATAAAAGACCAGAGAATTACATTACCAACATCGACTCTGACGTCACTAACACGATCACGTCTTTTTTCTCCACTCCCCCTAGCACTCCTACACCCCCAACTAACCCGGTCGAAATCTCTGACTACGTCAGAACTCTAAAAAATAATAAAGCACCTGGTTCAGACAACGTAACGAACAAAATGATCAAAAACTTCCCTATCAAGGTCCTACTAATTCTAACTTATCTTATCAACAAAATACTGCTCCTGCATCACTTTCCAAACAACTGGAAAACTGCGATCGTCTTTCCCATCCACAAGGAGGGGAAAGACAAATACCTTCCTGATTCTTATCGACCAATTTCGTTATTATCTACTTTAAGTAAGATTGCGGAGCACGTAATTTTAAACAGGATTCATGATCATATCTATAAATCTAACTTTCTCAATCCGAATCAGTACGGATTTACTAAAACCCTCTCAACTTATCATCCGTTACTCAGACTCACGGAAAGAATTTCGGCTGGATTCCAGAATGGCTACACCACTGGTGCGGTCTTCCTGGATATTCAGAAGGCTTTCGACCGTGTATGGGTAGACGGACTCATTTTTAAACTCATAACCAACAACTTTCCTCCTGCTCTCATTCACATCTTATATTCCTACCTAACAGATAGAAGATACCGCGTCAGAGTCAACGACACTCTCTCAGACACACACCATGTGAACATAGGAGTAACGCAGGGCTCACTACTGGGCCCCGTATTATTCAACATCTATGTCAATGACATACCCTCACATCAAGCACCATGATTAACCTTTATGCCGATGACACGGCCATCTCGGCCACGAACAAAAACACTAATTTTGTCACTAGAGCACTCAACAAACACCTGGCCCTACTCGAAGACTACTTTAATAAATGGAAAATTAAAATTAACGTGGATAAAACCGTTGCGGTTTTATTCACGAAGCGACGTAATCCTGTCACACCTCCTACATTATATTCCACACCGATACGTTGGTCTCAAACCACTAAATATCTCGGAATCATATTTGATAAAAACCTTACCTGGAAACCCCATATTACCTATGCAAGAGATAAATTCCGGAGAGCTCTTAAATTAATTTACCCACTAATAAACCGGAATTCTAATGTTTACCTATACAATAAACTACTTCTCTACACAGCCGTTTTGCGTCCCATCCTAACCTATGCAAGTCCTGTTTGGGGATATGCAGCGAATGCGAATATAAAAATCCTTGAAAATGCTCAAAACTCTATTGTTCGATGCATCGTAAAAGCCTGCATGTACATGAAAAATGCAAATATTTATAAAGCCACCAAGACTCCCCCACTCAAAAAACATATCCAGGATCTTGCGAAAAATTCTATGACAACTTACCCACTATTAACAATTCTAATTTATTGGATATGAAAATTACACTCCTATGGATCACCATAGGAGACCCAGGAGAATACTACTCGATTCGTACAATCCTCCATAGCATCGCACCCCCTCATTCATCTATAGATGAATGAACCATATAGTAAATTTATTTTATTAATCTTTCATTTATTCTTTAATTATATTTTCGCTGCTCCCCATCAGGCATCTAAATTCTTAACTTACTAAAACTAAAATTAGATGGTACGCGGGCGACGGCGCGACAGCGCCTTTTCCCAGAAGGATGGGAGGAAATGAAAAACCGTATGAAAGAAAATGTGTCTAATCAAGAGAACTCCCCGGCAGAACGGGGAGGGGGAGGACGTACCCGAAACACGAAACGCTCTATCGATGCAGAGCGCCGGCGGGGGAGGGGAAGAACGCAGGAAGGCAGTCGGGACGGCTGAACGCAGTAAATCAAAGGCGGTGACTTATCACCCAAGAACCCAAAATAAAATGACGCAGTGCAGTGCAGCTAATTTATGTTGTTGAGAGTG